>JARYGA010001338.1:0-44540 GCA_030545235.1 Helianthus tuberosus | reverse complement strand
TAACTCAATCATCCATGAGTTTTATGGTTTCAAAACTTTGTAAATCATGTTCTAAGACCACTTTTATGTTCATTAGAAAGATCATTATTTTTAACATCATGTTTAACCATGGATCTTTCAAGACCCATGCTTAATAACTTTAGATCTTTCAAAAACAAGCTTTATGTTAAATTTTTAACAAACTTTCCATGAGTTTTAGTTTAAAAAATTAGTTCTATACACACTTTATTACTTCAAGATTACAAGATTATGCATCAAATTTCATTTTTTCATGTTCACATAATGCTTCATATGTTCATCTTCAAGTTTAACCATGGATCCTTCAAGATCCATGCTTAAACTTGTTAGATCTAAGCTTTAACATACTTGATCTAAACATAAACACAAGATATAACCTCAACAACATCATTACATACACCAAAAATTCATGTAATCACTTATTTTCTTCATGAATATGTTAGATCTTTTCATTTATAACATTAGAAGTTAAGTTGTTTAGATGGTGAAACTTGTACATAACATAAGCATGACTTATTTTAGTGATAAAGAAGCTTACTACTAGCTCTAATGGCTAGGGAAGTGGCACAAGAATGAAGATGGAAGAAAGTGAGTGGTTAAAAGCTCCATAAAGAGGTCCTTCAAGTTCTAGCACCTCACACCTTCTTAGATGAGCTTCTTACACCTTGTAGTAGCCCTGGATTGCTAGGAAATGAAGTGAAAATGGGTGATGTATGGGTGGTGAAGGTGAGCCGAGAGCAAGGGAAGCAAGGGGAAGAAGATGGTGAATTTTTTGTGAATGATGGTTAAAGTATACACACTTAGGGTCTTTATAAAACAAAGCTCCAACATGATAATCTTTAGGTAGATTTTATGCATTCTAGTTAGGGAACATAGTTAATTAAAATAATAAAAGTTAGTGGGGCCCTTTGGGGCCGGTTATGGTGAAGGGGGGGGGGGGGTAAAGTGTAAAATTTGGGAAGTTAGGGGTTTAAAGTGCAAACGGTGGGTTTAAGTTAGTTTAAGTGTGTTTAGGCGTTTTTATGATTTTTAAGGTGTTCTAGCACCAATACTAGCTTAATATCATAAAAACATTACTTTTAGTCAAATTTTGATGTCCCGGGTATTGTCCGGGTGTTCGTTTCGTTACGGTTCGTTAAAGTGCTAAATTGCGCAGTTTCACTAAGTATGAAGCCCCTTTTGTGGCAGTTTCAATTCCTGACACTTTGTAAGTTATTCTGGACAATAAAACATAAATTCTGCATGATATTATTGTGTTAAAAAGCTGATTATAGCTGATTTATGCTGATTTATGCAAAATTCTGTATTTAAAGTGAGTTTCGGGTGCTTTTTAGTACATAGTTTAGCTTCCGGAAAGTTTATATGTTAACCCTTGTATCCACACTTGGGTTTTAATGTATTTTAGATGATGGGCCTATTTCTAGGCCCTAATTCTATTTTCTGACTGCTTTCTATAGAATTGCTGACACAGTGTGTCTTACCGGTGAGTTTACTAGTCTTTCTGACGCAACGCTTAAAGTAATGCATAAAGCAATATTTGAAGTATAAAACATGCATGAATTCACATGTATAGTATGTAATCACACAATGTTGACATTTAAGCACATAATTGCAGATAATAAATAATAATCAAAACTGTACGGAAATTACCGGTTTTGTGCCAGTTGTCACAGTCTCCCCCCGTTAAAAGAATTTCGTCCCGAAATTCACGCTGAGTTATCTCCCGCAGGAGCTTTCTCGAACAAATGGGGGTACTTGGCTTTGAACTGGTCTTCACGTTCCCACGTGTACTCGGGTCCATGCTTAGAATTCCAACGTACTTTGACAAGTTTAATGCGACTTCTCCTTGTTTTATGGATCTTCCAATCCGTTACCTCAACGGGTTGTTCTGTAAATCGAAGTGTGTCATCGATATGCACCTCATCCGCAGGGATGATAACTGTTTCTTGGGTTGGAATCTTTTTGAGGTTTGACACATGGAACGTATCATGTACACCATTAAGTTCTTCCGGTAACTCTAACTTGTACACCACGGTACCAATTCTTTCCAAGATCTTGAATGGTCCAATGTATCATGGATTCAACTTTCCGTACAAAACCGGTAATTTCCGTACACTTTAATTATTATTTAATGACTGCAATTATGTGCTTAAATGTCAACATTGTCTGATTACATTCTATACAAGTGAATTCATGTACGTTTTATACTACAAAATATTGCTTTATGCATTAATGAATAGCGTTGCGTCAGAAATACTAGTAAACTCACTGGTAAGACACATAGTGTCAACAATTTTGCAGAAAGCAGTTAGACGATAGAATTGGAGCCTAGGTGTAGGTCCAACGAAAAGAATACATTAAAACCCAAGAGTATATACAAGGGTTAACATATAGACTTTCCGGAAGCTAAAATACGCACTAAAAAGCACCCGAAATACACATTAAATGCTGAATATTATACAATTCAGCAAAATTCAGCATCGAGACGAGTTAACGACATGCAAAAACATGACTACATGGTCCAGAATACTCCCCTAAGTGTTGGGAATTGAAAGTGTCACAAAAGAATACTTAAAAGTCACTAAACGGTGCAATTTAGCACTTTAACGAACCGGTACTTAACCGAACAACCGGGCATTACCCGGAACATCAAAATATTGCTAGAAGCATTATTTTTATAATTCTGAGCTAGTTATGATTCCCGAGCACACTAACATATTACATAAAGCATGATACACATAAATACAAGACTTTTACATTTAACTTCCACTAGTAACCTACCTTATCATTCTAAATTACAATTTACCCCCCCCCCCCCCATGTGCAAGTAATCGGCCCATATAGTGGCCCCACCAAGATCTTTGATAATCTTCCTAAATCTCCATAATATATTACTTGGATTGTGTAAGATTTATTTAGATATGGAAAGATCTATAATAAGATATGAACACTACATCTCACTTCACCCACACCACACTTCATCTTCTTTCCCTCCTCCCTTCTCCCACTTACGGCCCCAACCCACCTGTCACACCCCGACCGCGTAAAACAACAAATCGCGGCGGAAACATCGGGGCGTGTTGCAACAGAATTAATGTTTCATAACCATGGATATCAAAAGTGTTTCGTTTTATTAAACATTGAGTAATTACATCGTCTGGAAATCTAAATACACTATTTAAACATAGTCTATCATTGTTATTGAGTCACTAAGGCCTTGTCCAGTCCTATGTGAGCATGCATCTTATCAATCGATATCATCCTACAATACCTGAAACATATGTGAAAACGAGGTCAGTAAAGAAATGCTGGCGAGTACATAGGTTTTGTGAAAATAAGATTCATGACTTTTGTTTTTAAGAAAATGTTTAGTCATGAACCTTGTAATTTGCTTTGTCTTTGTAAATCATTTGAAAAATAATAAGTTCAGGTGATATGTATAATAAGAGAATAATGCATGATTAAATGAATAACCATGTAAAATGAGTTTGTATAAGATAAGTTGTTTGTAAATAAATGTCTTGTGAAAAGTATGTTACTTGTATAAAATGTTCTATGTCTCAAACTGAAATGATTCAAATAACGCTACAATATGTAATACCATACAAACACTTATATATAGGAAGTACCAGCGGCGTATCCACCATGCTTGTATCATATTCCACACGCATTGTTACTTAATCACTTAATCCAAACCAAACCACCAAAGTGATGTTCATGCCCAAATGTAAATCATGTAATATGTATAACCAAAATAATATGTATGGCTAGTGAAATGCATCAACTAAACCATAGGTGAAACGCACAAAACAAAGTATTGAAGTAAAACTTGGTTTAAACCAATACTATGTTTCGTGTAAATGCATGATCAAATGTAAATCATGTACAAATGTTTACCCAATCGTTAAAACATCGTGTGAAACCCAATCGTTAAAACATCGTGTGAAACCCAATCGTTACCCAATCGTTAAAACATCGTGTGAAACCCAATCGTTAAAACATCGTGTGAAACCCAATCGTTACCCAATCGTTAAAACATCGTGTGAAACCCAATCGTTAAAACATCGTGTGAAAACCAATCGTAAATCGTTAAATTCGTTTTAGGTCGTGAAACTACTTATATGATCGTCTCGCTAATAACATTCAAACCTTCGTGACTCATCACTCGTCGCTTCTCGTTTTCGTATTAACAAACCTCCATAGGGTAAGTTAACAATTACAGATTCAGTCGCTACCTACCATACCCACACATAACCACGGGTGTAGTAAATAACGGGATTTGTCAGATCCTATGGTACCATAACCTAATACTGGTCGGCTTGATCATTGCTAATGAATGTCATTTGTTATGTAACTACAACCAACAAGTTTGTTCACTTTATGAAATCGTTATTAGTTTTGTATAAATCGCCTTAATTGTTTTTGAAACCATCGTTATAACATCGAAAACATTTAGCACATATGAGTCACCCCAAAACAGTTGAAAACAGTAAAAGAGGGGAATAATGTACTCGCTTGAGAATGCTTGGAGGTCTTGAACAACAACCAAACAAAGCTAGAGAGAGCACGGAATCAGTCGGCAATCTAAAATTATATAAATAAACCGGACTTAAATCGGGAGATCGGATAGGATGAGGCTTGGTAAACCAAATGAGTGTTGGAACTCATATGATATGGTTTAACAAGGCCTACATACTACAATGAAACCTAACCTAAGTGCTTTCGACCCATCGCGACCCATTAAGGTAACATATGCTACTTTAACGTGTCGTGCGCGTGAAACGCGTTCGGACCGTCTAACTAGTCCTATGACAAGTGTTATATGCCTAAACATGTTACATAATCAGTTATGTGACAAAAGTTTAGGTTACATATGCTTAATTACCAATTATACATGAAAAGGGTATTATGGTAATTTACCTAAGGCATATAAACTATCTATCATACAACTACTTAAACGATGTGACCATAGGGTATAACCTCGGAAGGTTATTCCCTACCTACTATGGTCACCTAATGTATTTGGTCGGATCCTAATGATCGACCAAACTGGGTCGGGTTCGAGGTATAAGCGATTTATTAGATCGCTTACCCTACGACCCTAGACAACGTGGTAATCAGTAGGCATAGTCCCAAGGGACTATAACCATCGTGATTACAATCACGTTGCGAAGTTCAAACGAACTTCGCATTGACCATTACTGGTCAACGCTGAAAGTCAAACAAAGTTTGACTTTCTGACTCGAAAAGCAGTAAAATAAGGAAAAGAACGAAAGAATACTTACGAAGGGTCCCCGAATGCTAATCCCGATCCAAGAACTCAGGTATGAAACAATGGTTTCAACTTAGAGCTCTCAAAATCAGAATTCTTGTAAGAAATGAGGTTGAATGGGTTGGGTATTTATAGGAATACCCGAACCGTTAAGATCGTTTGTCAAAACTCGTGCCTTAATCATGTCCGTACAAGTGTCGGAAGGTTATGGTGACTAAATTGGCACTAACCATAGGCTATCAACATGTGGCAAAGGATTTGGGAGTGCAAAACAGCTGTAAACAGCTGTCGATACATCGAATCTGGTCCCGAAAATGCGAAAAATGAGTTTTCTGCATGTTTCTGCCCAGAATAGGCAGTCGCGTAGCGCGACTGGTAAGGCCACATGCAGTGGCGCTACGCCACTGCCCCCTTGTTTCAGCAACTTTCAAAATTGGCAGAAAAGGTCCCTGCAGCCCGTTTAAGCGATTTTCGATGCGTTTGAACCCCGTTAACCTCATTTCAAGGCTCTAAAATGAAGTTAAAGTATAGGGAACTCAAAACATGCTCAAAAATATCTCGGATGTCGGTTCGTTTGGTCGTACGATCGCGATGTTCGCTTAATTACGACGGAATGCGCATAAGCGCGAAAAACGATCCAAATGACGCGACGAATGGATTTTTCTTAAGGCGAACACTAAAATATAATGTAGTCATGCTTACATAAATTTTTGGATGTCCAGATGTATTCAGAACGTAAGTTATGCGCGAAAATGCAAACTTGTGCACTTTTTGACACTTTTAGTCCCTGAATGACACAAAAGTTTATTTTAGCACACCGAACCCCTCAAAGCCTATTTCTAAGCTATGTAAAGGATATGTATGGTATGTTTAACTTATGGTCATGTTCCGGAATGTCTGTTACAGTTCAAATTGGCATACTTTCACAGTTTGTCATATTTAGTCCCTGTAAGCGAGTTAACTTGTTTTCGGCATACCAAACCTTCCAAAACTTATTTCTAAGTTATGTAAAGGTTATTTAAGGTATGTTAAGCCTATTTCACTATTCCGGAGTGTTCGTTGCATTAAACTGGTTATATTTACGCATCGGTGCGCGTATAACCTTCCAGAAAGCGATTTAGAGTTTGAAATAGAACAAGAATTGATATGTGTAAATGATACACACATTTTTACAAATCCACAAGTATGAAATATAATATTTCATTGGTTCGGTATTTGTTTGATGGCCGTGGAGGCACAGGTGTTACAGTCTCCCCTACTTTAGGAAATTTCGTCCCGAAATTTATTTAGAGGAAACTTGTGGGAGCTTGAGAACATGAAATTGAAAAGATCGAACAACCTTGGTTTGGGTTCTGAACTTCTAGTAACTTTAATAACATCATGATTGCAATGTAAGAGGGATACTTATATACAAGTATATGAAGCGTCATTGGTGCGTCCACCATACCTGTCACACCCCGACCACGTGGAACATACAAAACGTGGCGGAAACATCGGGGAGTGTTGTAACAGAATTAATTGTTTCAAATCCATGGCAATTGAAGTTTCGTTTTTATTGATTAAAAGTGTTACAAGTCTAATCAATCAAGGAAATACAACAAAATTAACTAGTCTTGCATCTTTTATTGTCACTAAAGCCCAAGTCTGCCTATATGTATCTTGATCATCTTATGCAACAGTTCCTGAAAAACACATGTGAAAATAGGTACGTCAGCATAAAAATGCCTGTGAGATACATAGGTTTTGTGAAAATAGGTTCCATGACTTATGTTTGAGAAAAAGTTTAGTCATGAACCTTGTAATTTGCTTTGTTTTGTAAATCATTTGAAAATCGATAAGATCAGATGATATGTATAAATAAGTAAATAATGTATGGTTAAATGAATAACCATAGTAAAACGGATTTGTATAAGATAAGTTGTTTGTAAAACTATGTCTTGTGAAAAGTATGTTATTTGTATAAAATGTTATATGTATCAAACTGAAATGATTCAAATAACGCTACAATATGTAATACCATACAAACACTTATATATAGGAAGTACCAGCGGCGTATCCACCATGCTTGTATCATATTACACACGCATCGTTACTTAATCACTTAATCAAACCAAACAAATGTCAAAATGTCTATGTCAAATATCCATGTCAAATGTCTATGTCAAATATCCATGTCAAATGTCTATGTCAAATATCCATGTCAAATGTCTAAGTCAAATATCCATGTCAAATGTCTATGTCGAAATATCATGTATGGCAAGTGAAATGTCTCAACTAAACCATATACACAAAAACAAAGTATTAAAGTAAAACTTGGTTTAAATCAAAGTTATGTTTTGTGGGAAATGCATGATCAAATGTCAATCATGTTAAAATGTCTATGCCGAAATGTCTATGTCAAATACGGTTCACACGGTTCACAGATACAACGGTTCACAGATATCAACGGATCACAGTCAAATGATTACAACGGTTCAATATGTAGTATAATGTATTCATATGCTAGAAAAGCATATGCAACAGAAAAGCAATGTAAAACAATGTACTAAGTACGCACACAATTTGGGCATACATAGCATGAAATGTAATGAAATCATGTACTATAATGTACTAACGAACATAGCAGTATATGATGTGAAAACAGGAAAGCAGGAAAGTAACAAGTAGGCACATGTGTTCCACCCCAAAACAGTTTGGAAAACAGTAAAAGAGGGGTCTATGTACTCACCTGGGATTGCTCAGTAGTTCTGGAGTGACAACTAAACAATGCTAGAGATCGCGGATATCAAACGGCACCTAGTATAGGTAGCTACATTAATAAACCGGACCTAAATCGGAAGATCGGGTAGCATTAGGGTTTGTAAACCAAACGAGTGTAGAGACTCGTGTCTTTTGGTTTTAACAAAGCCTACATACTAAATGAAACTTAACCTAAGTGTCTACGACCCATTACGACCCGTTTAGGTAGCTTTATGCTACTTTAACGCGTCGTTCGCGTGAAACGCGTTCGGACCGCCCAACTAGCCCTATGACAAGTGTTATATGCCTAAACATATTACATAATCAGTTATGTGACAAAGGTTTAGGTTACATATGCTTAATTACCAATTATATATGAAAAGGGTATTCTGGTAATTTACCTAAGGCATATAAACTACCTATCATACAACTACTTAAACGATGTGACCATAGGGTATAACCTCGGAAGGTTATTCCCTACCTACTATGGTCACCTAATGTGTTTGGTCGGATCCTAATGATCGACCAAACTGGGTCGGGTTCGAGGTATAAGCGATTCATTAGATCGCTTACCCTACGACCCTAGACAACGTGGTAATCAGTAGGCATAGTCCCAAGGGACTATGACCATCGTGATTACAATCACGTTGCGAAGTTCAAACGAACTTCGCATTGACCGATACTGGTCAATGCTGAAAGTCAAACAAAGTTTGACTTTCTGACTCGAAAAGCAGTAAAAATAAGGAAGAGAACGAAAGAATACTTACGAAGGGTCCCCGAATGCTAACCCAGATCGAAATAGCTCAGGTATGAAACGAAGGTTCCAACTTAGAGCTTTCTTGATCAGATTTGTGGGTTTTGAATGGAAGGGGGGTTGGGTATTTATAGGATATGCACCACCGTTAGGATCGTTTCTCGTAGTACGTGATCGAATCCAAGGCGTACACTTGTCGGGATGTTATGGTGGCTAAAATGTTGTTCTTATCCGCTGACTAGACGATAAGAAACGTGTGGTTGAGAATCGAACAGATGGGACCCGCTTGTTAAAACATTGAATCTGCCCAGAACAGTCAGTCGCGTAGCGCGACGGATAGGCCTCATGGGCTCGCGCTACGCGAGCACCTCTCCTGAATCAGCAAGTTTTGAAAGTTGGCAGCAATGGTCCCAGTTGTGTTTTAAGGCATTTCCGACACTTCCAAGGCCCGTAAAGCCAACTTTAAGGCCCTAAAATGTTGCCTAAACATTGTGGACATGAAACATGTTCAAAAATATGTCGGATGATGGTTCGTTTGGTCGTACGAACGCGATGTTCGCTTAATTACGACGGAATGCGCACAAGCGCGAAAAACGATCCAAATGACGAAACGAATGGATTTTTCTTATGGCGAACACTAAAATATAATGTAGTCATGCTTCCATAAATTTTTGGATGTCCAGATGTATTCAGAACGTAAGTTATGCGCGAAAATGCAAACTTGTGCACTTTTTGACACTTTTAGTCCCTGAATGACCCTAAAGTTTATTTTAGCACACCGAACCCCTCAAAGCCTATTTCTAAGCTATGTAAAGGATATTTAAGGTGTGTTTAACTTATGGTCATGTTCCAGAATGTCTGTTACAGTTCAAATTGGCATACTTTCGCAGTTTGTCAACTTTAGTCCCTGTAAGCGATTTAACTTTGATTTCACCACACCAAACCTTCCAAAACTTATATCTAAGTTATGTATAGGTTATTTAAGGTATGTTAAGCCTATTTCACTATTCCGGAGTGTTTGTTGCATTAAACTGGTTATATTTACGCATTAGTGCGCGTATAACCTTCCAGAAAGCGATATAGTGTTTGAAATCGAACAAGAATTGATATGTGTAAACGATACACCTATTTTTACAAATCCCAAGTATGAAATACAATATTTCACTGGTTGGGCATTTGTTTGATGGTTGAAATGACACAGGTGTTACAGTCTCCCCTACTTTAGGAAATTTCGTCCCGAAATTAATTCGTAGGAGTCTATTTGTGACGTTGTGTCAGATAACCACCAGAGGTATGTGAAGCATAATCCTGTCATTTCCTTAACGGACATTCTTCAGAATGAAAATGAACAAACGGAGTCATTTTCCTCAACGAGTATTCTTCAGAGGCGGAAATGAAGGAATAAACAAACGGGGATTCACTTCCTTAACGGAAAATCTTCAGAAACGAAAATGATCAAACGGAGTCATTTTCAACGGTTTGTTCCCTCAGAAATGGAAATGAAAATGATAGACAAACGGATATTCATTTCCTTTACGGAAAATCTTCAGAACGAAAATGAACAAACGGAGTCATTTTCTACGGTTGCTTCCTCAGAGACGGAAATGAAAAAGATGGACAAACGGATATTCATTTCCTTAACGGAAAATCTTCAGAAACGAAAATGAACAAACGGAGTCATTTTCTACGGTTGCTTCCTCAGAAACGGAAATGAAAAGGATGGACAAACGGATATTCATTTCCTTAACGGAAAATCTTCAGAAACGAAAATGAACAAACGGAGTCATTTTCTACGGTTGCTTCCTCAGAAACGGAAATGAAAAGGATGGACAAACGGATATTCATTTCCTAAACGGAAAATCTTCAGAAACGAAAATGAACAAACGGAGTCATTTTCTACGGTTGTTTCCTCAGAAACGGAAATGAAAAGGATGGACAAACGGATATTCATTTCCTAAACGGAAAATCTTCAGAAACGAAAATGAACAAACGGAGTCATTTTCTACGGTTGTTTCCTCAGAAACGGAAATGAATGGATGGACAAACGGATATTCATTTCCTAAACGGAAAATCTTCAGAAACGAAAATGAACAAACGGAGTCATTTTCTACGGTTGTTTCCTCAGAAACGGAAATGAATGGATGGACAAACGGATATTCATTTCCTTAACGGAAAATCTTCAGAAACGAAAATGAACAAACGGAGTCATTTTCTACGGTTGTTTCCTCAGAAACGGAAATGAATGAAGTTAACTCCTAGGCACATTACAAAGCTTACTGTGGTTTCTGTGCACTAAATTCCATAATTATGTATGCATCCATAATTACGTAATTCCTTGCATAGTCCGCACAGTTTGTCTTGTAATGTTCATAAGCACATAATCACATAGTTGATTAACTTGGTTATTAATTTGTTATTAATTTGTTATCGATTGAGAACGGATATGGAAACCAGTCAATGGACTTCGATGTCCTCTGGGATCTATCTGAAGAGATAGGAAGATCTCTCAAAAATTCGATTTTGTTTTCAAAGAAACATAATAGTTGAATTAAGGAACACAACAATTTAAGACATACGGAAATACCTTTGGGTACCCTATTAAGAATTTATAGTGGTACTTGAGGTATTCGTACAGAATTATATCTTTTATCTTGTACTTCGTTTCTTTGCAAGAGACGGGTACTTAGGATCTTTGTGGAAAACGCAAGAGATTGTAAAATGGAAGAATTTTGGGGGTAGTTTGTCCTTCAAGGAATACGGTTCCTTGATTGTCGGTATTGTAAGAGATATGTTGTCTATACATACAACCACATAATTACATTGCAATGTAAATAAAAGGTTTATTTATAAACAATGATCACAACTGTTTCTTGGACCTTGACAACTAAAGAAAATAATACATAAGGATTGATTATTTCTAAACAGCGTTGTCTTCCATTCGGTCAGATGCTCATCCCTGTGCTGGATTTGCATTAGCAAGCTTTGGGCAATTTCTTCGGAAATGACCCATCTCGCCACAGTTGAAGCAAGAACCTGGTAGAAAACGACCCTGAGCGGTATTGTTGTTAACTTGATTTGGTGCAGCTGCAGCTGGGCAGACTCTTGCTGTATGGCCTATGAGTCCGCAAGTTTGGCATTTGCGGCACTTCACAGCAGCATGATGATGTAGGCCACATTGGTTGCACAAGGGTGCAGTTCCATTGTAGGGTTTCCTGGCAGGGGGTTGAGCTGGTTGATTGAGGACGGCTTGATCATTGTGAGCGACCACAGCGTAGTTCTGAGAAGCCTTTCGCTTCTTTGACCTCTTAGGGGATCCAGTCTGTTCATCCATGATCTTTGATTCCTCGATTGGTTCTGATTCTTCGACCGGCTTCTTGTCACCTTTTCGGAAAAGTTTACCTTTCCTGATCTTCGATTCAGTCAAGGTTGCAGATAGCTCAATGGCCTGTCTAACTGTAGTAGGGTTGCTACCAGTCAAAATGTCTTGTATTGAGTCAGGGAGGCCATCAATGTACTTTTCGATCGCCTTATCCAAAGGCGTGACCATGTTTGGGCATAACAGGCTTAACTCCTCATAACGGTCCGTGTAGGCTCGATGCTCACCGCTGTCTTGCTTGAGATCATCAAATTCCCTTTCCAAATCCCTGATCTCGTGACGAGGACAAAACTCCTTCATCATGAGAGCCCTAAGTTCGGCCCATGTCTGTGCTAGAGCAACTTCTGCACCACGATCTCTCATAACCCCATTCCACCACGTAAGGGCTCTCTTCTGGAATACACTCGAAGCAAACTCGACCTTGCGATTGTCAGGACACTGCACGTGGCGGAAAGTATTCTCAATGCTCTCGAACCATTGAAGAAGCCCAGTCGCTCCCTCAGAACCACTAAACTTGAGTGGTTTCGCCGAGTTAAAACTCTTGAAATTGCATGGACCATTGTTGTTGTTGTTGGCTTGATTCCATAGAGCAAAGAGGTTTGGGAATTGAGCAGCCATTTGCTGCGCAATGATTTCTGCCAACTCGGCAGTCTCTATCTGGTTTTCGCGTCGAGGAGGCATTCTAAAAGAGAAAACATGAAAGGAAACGAGTGAGAGAATTAGACGAAAAGAATGGGATGAAACAAATTTGATGAACGCAATGGATAGTGGTCATTTGTTTGTTACTACAAAGCAACAACCGACCTCGGTGAATAATCAAAGTAAATAGGTCAAAAATAATGTATCGCGAAGACATGCTCGCCTATAAGTGAACACTCATCCCAAGAATTCCCAGGTAAGCACAACTGGTCTCGCGTCTGGTTGAGATGTATACGAGGTGCTTGCCTAGACAGAAAACTCAGAATACAGGCATTCACCCTTCCAGTTTGCACGTGTTCACATTATTTAAAACCCAAAACCTTGACGAGATTTTTGAAAATTAAAAGGGGTTCAAAACCTTATAACAAAGGGTTCAAAACCTTGTAATAAATCATCCTAGAACAGATGATTAATTTTCAAAGCGGTTTTGAAATTTATGTTCTTGTTGTGGTAGTCGCCTAAGGATAGGTGACGGTATTGTTTTATGACTAAACGCAAGTAAACTCGCGTTAGGGTCCTAAGAAAGTTATAGACTAGGTCAAAGCATTACTAATAACCTAATTCCCTATAACCATTGGCTCTGATACCATCTTTTCTGTCACACCCCGACCACGTGGAACATACAAAACGTGGCGGAAACATCGGGGAGTGTTGTAACAGAATTAATTGTTTCAAATCCATGGCAATTGAAGTTTCGTTTTTATTGATTAAAAGTGTTACAAGTCTAATCAATCAAGGAAATACAACAAAATTAACTAGTCTTGCATCTTTTATTGTCACTAAAGCCCAAGTCTGCCTATATGTATCTTGATCATCTTATGCAACAGTTCCTGAAAAACACATGTGAAAATAGGTACGTCAGCATAAAAATGCCTGTGAGATACATAGGTTTTGTGAAAATAGGTTCCATGACTTATGTTTGAGAAAAAGTTTAGTCATGAACCTTGTAATTTGCTTTGTTTTGTAAATCATTTGAAAATCGATAAGATCAGATGATATGTATAAATAAGTAAATAATGTATGGTTAAATGAATAACCATAGTAAAACGGATTTGTATAAGATAAGTTGTTTGTAAAACTATGTCTTGTGAAAAGTATGTTATTTGTATAAAATGTTATATGTATCAAACTGAAATGATTCAAATAACGCTACAATATGTAATACCATACAAACACTTATATATAGGAAGTACCAGCGGCGTATCCACCATGCTTGTATCATATTACACACGCATCGTTACTTAATCACTTAATCAAACCAAACAAATGTCAAAATGTCTATGTCAAATATCCATGTCAAATGTCTATGTCAAATATCCATGTCAAATGTCTATGTCAAATATCCATGTCAAATGTCTAAGTCAAATATCCATGTCAAATGTCTATGTCGAAATATCATGTATGGCAAGTGAAATGTCTCAACTAAACCATATACACAAAAACAAAGTATTAAAGTAAAACTTGGTTTAAATCAAAGTTATGTTTTGTGGGAAATGCATGATCAAATGTCAATCATGTTAAAATGTCTATGCCGAAATGTCTATGTCAAATACGGTTCACACGGTTCACAGATACAACGGTTCACAGATATCAACGGATCACAGTCAAATGATTACAACGGTTCAATATGTAGTATAATGTATTCATATGCTAGAAAAGCATATGCAACAGAAAAGCAATGTAAAACAATGTACTAAGTACGCACACAATTTGGGCATACATAGCATGAAATGTAATGAAATCATGTACTATAATGTACTAACGAACATAGCAGTATATGATGTGAAAACAGGAAAGCAGGAAAGTAACAAGTAGGCACATGTGTTCCACCCCAAAACAGTTTGGAAAACAGTAAAAGAGGGGTCTATGTACTCACCTGGGATTGCTCAGTAGTTCTGGAGTGACAACTAAACAATGCTAGAGATCGCGGATATCAAACGGCACCTAGTATAGGTAGCTACATTAATAAACCGGACCTAAATCGGAAGATCGGGTAGCATTAGGGTTTGTAAACCAAACGAGTGTAGAGACTCGTGTCTTTTGGTTTTAACAAAGCCTACATACTAAATGAAACTTAACCTAAGTGTCTACGACCCATTACGACCCGTTTAGGTAGCTTTATGCTACTTTAACGCGTCGTTCGCGTGAAACGCGTTCGGACCGCCCAACTAGCCCTATGACAAGTGTTATATGCCTAAACATATTACATAATCAGTTATGTGACAAAGGTTTAGGTTACATATGCTTAATTACCAATTATATATGAAAAGGGTATTCTGGTAATTTACCTAAGGCATATAAACTACCTATCATACAACTACTTAAACGATGTGACCATAGGGTATAACCTCGGAAGGTTATTCCCTACCTACTATGGTCACCTAATGTGTTTGGTCGGATCCTAATGATCGACCAAACTGGGTCGGGTTCGAGGTATAAGCGATTCATTAGATCGCTTACCCTACGACCCTAGACAACGTGGTAATCAGTAGGCATAGTCCCAAGGGACTATGACCATCGTGATTACAATCACGTTGCGAAGTTCAAACGAACTTCGCATTGACCGATACTGGTCAATGCTGAAAGTCAAACAAAGTTTGACTTTCTGACTCGAAAAGCAGTAAAAATAAGGAAGAGAACGAAAGAATACTTACGAAGGGTCCCCGAATGCTAACCCAGATCGAAATAGCTCAGGTATGAAACGAAGGTTCCAACTTAGAGCTTTCTTGATCAGATTTGTGGGTTTTGAATGGAAGGGGGGTTGGGTATTTATAGGATATGCACCACCGTTAGGATCGTTTCTCGTAGTACGTGATCGAATCCAAGGCGTACACTTGTCGGGATGTTATGGTGGCTAAAATGTTGTTCTTATCCGCTGACTAGACGATAAGAAACGTGTGGTTGAGAATCGAACAGATGGGACCCGCTTGTTAAAACATTGAATCTGCCCAGAACAGTCAGTCGCGTAGCGCGACGGATAGGCCTCATGGGCTCGCGCTACGCGAGCACCTCTCCTGAATCAGCAAGTTTTGAAAGTTGGCAGCAATGGTCCCTGTTGTGTTTTAAGGCATTTCCGACACTTCCAAGGCCCATAAAGCCAACTTTAAGGCCCTATAATGTTTCCTAAACATTGTGGACATGAAACATGTTCAAAAATATGTCGGATGATGGTTCGTTTGGTCGTACGAACGCGATGTTCGCTTAATTACGACGGAATGCGCACAAGCGCGAAAAACGATCCAAATGACGAAACGAATGGATTTTTCTTATGGCGAACACTAAAATATAATGTAGTCATGCTTCCATAAATTTTTGGATGTCCAGATGTATTCAGAACGTAAGTTATGCGCGAAAATGCAAACTTGTGCACTTTTTGACACTTTTAGTCCCTGAATGACCCTAAAGTTTATTTTAGCACACCGAACCCCTCAAAGCCTATTTCTAAGCTATGTAAAGGATATTTAAGGTGTGTTTAACTTATGGTCATGTTCCGGAATGTCTGTTACAGTTCAAATTGGCATACTTTCGCAGTTTGTCAACTTTAGTCCCTGTAAGCGATTTAACTTTGATTTCACCACACCAAACCTTCCAAAACTTATATCTAAGTTATGTATAGGTTATTTAAGGTATGTTAAGCCTATTTCACTATTCCGGAGTGTTTGTTGCATTAAACTGGTTATATTTACGCATTAGTGCGCGTATAACCTTCCAGAAAGCGATATAGTGTTTGAAATCGAACAAGAATTGATATGTGTAAACGATACACCTATTTTTACAAATCCCAAGTATGAAATACAATATTTCACTGGTTGGGCATTTGTTTGATGGTTGAAATGACACAGGTGTTACAATACCTCCATTACATCGTCCTCATTTTGTTATTGTTGTCACTATGGGTTCTTACACATAATAAACCTTACTGGGTTTCTGTGCACTAAATTTCATAATTATGTACGCGTCCATAATTAGACAATTCCTTGCATAGTCCACACAGTCTATTTTAAAATGTGCAGGGGAAAAACCAAATGAACAATCCTGTAATGAGTGTGACTAGACCGCCATAGAGTCCTTTTAATTAAATCATTAATTGATCTAAATAGACTATCAAGGAGTCTGTCCAGTTACATCACTAGATGTCGTTCTTTAACCAAATTGTGAATCAATCTTTTAGACTAGACCACTTAAGGGTCTCTCATCGAATCATGGAATGGTACTATATAACCCAAGGGTCTTAACTATTACATAGAAGCCCATTAAGGATTTAAGGTAGTACCTTTTGAATATCCTACTACGAATCCATCATATGAAGATATGAAAGATTCTACGAGGATTTGGATAACGAATATCCAGAGTATATAAAAACACAAAAATCATAGAGGAGAACACATAAACACATATCATATAACCACAAAATTGTTCGTTAATTTGTCTTGTAAATTGCGTACATGCATTTAAAGCACACTAGGAATCCATTCCGTGGATTTCATTTGGTACTTTAAACGTTATCAAGAATCCAACTATAAAGATAGAAAGATTCAAAAAAAGAAAATTCGATTTCGATTATTAGGAACCGAAGTGTTCGAATTAAGGTACATAAGGAATCCGATTAAGGACTCTGATTTGAATGATAATCATCCACAAGGATCTAATTCTAAAGATAAAAAGATCCCATATGCATTTTAGAAGTTGAAGATGTTTTGAAACCTTGCACTGGATGTGCTTAGGTCAAAACATGATGTAAAATGCTTATGAAGTTGAGATGCTTGATATGTCAAGGCGACATATGAAGCAGAATTTTGAAGGTTAAGTCAATGTATGAGGAAAATATTTTTGAAAACTATGCAGGGGGTTCTTTTAAGAAAAATGTGTTTAACGTTTTTGAAACCTTATATATAATACTTTTTGAAATCATAAAGTAGGTGTATTAGGTAGATATATTTACAAAAATGTTTTAAAATCATGCGAGATGAATTTTGAAATTATGTATAAGGTTTTTGAAAGACATGAATGATGCTTTTCGAAATCATGCACTTGATCAGAAAATGTATTGTGTTAATATTGTCTTCAGACTATATGAAATATTTTGAAATTAGAAAGGTTGGTTTTGATAACATGGCCAATGTTTTTGAAATAACATAGACAATGCATCTAGAAAAATTGTTTTCAAACTATATGAAATGTTTTGAGATCATGAATATTGTTTTGAAATACTTGTACTGTATATGTTGAAAAAAATCAAAACGGAATGGGTATGAGATTTGAAAATACCCTTAGTTATCTAACCAAGGATTTAAAGGCACAGATGTGCGAAAAGCACAATTACTCATAATGTCACTTAATTTTCTGTACTTTGTTTCTTAGAGTGAAACGAGTACTTAAAATTTTCGAGGGAATCATGAGCAATCATTTGAAAGAGAGAAATCACAAGAGTAGTTTGTAAGGTACATAGTTCCTTGATGTAGGTATCATAGGAAAAGCCATACACACCTAGCAAGGGGTTGAGCTGGTTGGTTGGGGACTGCTTTACCATTGTGAGCGACCATGGCGAAGTTCTGAGAAGCCTTTCGCTTCTTTGACTTCTTAGGGGATCGTTCATCCATGGTCTTTGATTCCTCGATTGGTTTATTGGCTGATGGTGTTGTCGCCTGACTAGGTCCTGCCTGTCTTGGTGACTCTTGAGTGGCTTCATCCTGGAGATGATACATGGCAGTAGCTAATTCAACAGTCTTCAGGACTACTTCGCCTATTCGCTGAGCGAATTTTGGCTGCTTGCTCAGATATCTGGGCGTCATCGTGATGAAGAGACATTCTTGAAGAAAAAGAAAGGCATAGGGAGAAACAGGTGAAAGATTATTGGACAATCAAAACAGAATGATAACGCATGAAGATTGCGATCATTTGTTTGTTACCTAAGGCAAACAAATGAGACGGTGACTGATCAAAGTAAATGGGTCAAAAATAATGTATTGCGAAGACATGCTCGCCTATAAGTGAACACTCATCCCAAGAATTCCCAGGTAAGCACAACTGGTCTCGCGTCTGATGAGATGTATACGAAGTGCTTGCCTAGACAGAAAACCCAGAATACAGGCATTCACCCTTCCAGTTTGCACGTGTTCACATTATTTAAAACCCAAAACCTTGACGAAGTTTTGAAAACTCAAAGAGGTTCAAAACCATATAATAGAGAGTTCAAAACCTTACAATAGAGGGTTCAAAACCTAGTAATCAATCATCCTAGAACAGATGATTAGTTTTCAAAGCGGTTTTGAAATTTATGTTCTTGTTGTGGTCGTCGCCTAAGGATAGGTGACGGTATTGTTTTATGACTAAACGCAAGTAAACTCGCGTTAGGGTCCTAAGAAGGTTATAGACTAGGTCAAAGCATTACTAATTACTAATAACCTAATTCCCTATAACCATTGGCTCTGATACCATCTTTTCTGTCACACCCCGACCGCGTAAAACAACAAATCGCGGCGGAAACATCGGGGCGTGTTGCAACAGAATTAATGTTTCATAACCATAGATATCAAAAGTGTTTCGTTTTATTAAACATTGAGTAATTACATCGTCTGGAAATCTAAATACACTATTTAAACATAGTCTATCATTGTTATTGAGTCACTAAGGCCTTGTCCAGTCCTATGTGAGCATGCATCTTATCAATCGATATCATCCTACAATACCTGAAACATATGTGAAAACGAGGTCAGCAAAGAAATGCTGGCGAGTACATAGGTTTTGTGAAAATAAGATTCATGACTTTTGTTTTTAAGAAAATGTTTAGTCATGAACCTTGTAATTTGCTTTGTCTTTGTAAATCATTTGAAAAATAATAAGTTCAGGTGATATGTATAATAAGAGAATAATGCATGATTAAATGAATAACCATGTAAAATGAGTTTGTATAAGATAAGTTGTTTGTAAATAAATGTCTTGTGAAAAGTATGTTACTTGTATAAAATGTTCTATGTCTCAAACTGAAATGATTCAAATAACGCTACAATATGTAATACCATACAAACACTTATATATAGGAAGTACCAGCGGCGTATCCACCATGCTTGTATCATATTCCACACGCATTGTTACTTAATCACTTAATCCAAACCAAACCACCAAAGTGATGTTCATGCCCAAATGTAAATCATGTAATATGTATAACCAAAATAATATGTATGGCTAGTGAAATGCATCAACTAAACCATAGGTGAAACGCACAAAACAAAGTATTGAAGTAAAACTTGGTTTAAACCAATACTATGTTTCGTGTAAATGCATGATCAAATGTAAATCATGTACAAATGTTTACCCAATCGTTAAAACATCGTGTGAAACCCAATCGTTACCCAATCGTTAAAACATCGTGTGAAACCCAATCGTTAAAACATCGTGTGAAACCCAATCGTTACCCAATCGTTAAAACATCGTGTGAAACCCAATCGTTAAAACATCGTGTGAAAACCAATCGTAAATCGTTTAATTCGTTTTAGGTCGTGAAACTACTTATATGATCGTCTCGCTAATAACATTCAAACCTTCGTGACTCATCACTCGTCGCTTCTCGTTTTCGTATTAACAAACCTCCATAGGGTAAGTTAACAATTACAGATTCAGTCGCTACCTACCATACCCACACATAACCACGGGTGTAGTAAATAACGGGATTTGTCAGATCCTATGGTACCATAACCTAATACTGGTCGGCTTGATCATTGCTAATGAATGTCATTTGTTATGTAACTACAACCAACAAGTTTGTTCACTTTATGAAATCGTTATTAGTTTTGTATAAATCGCCTTAATTGTTTTTGAAACCATCGTTATAACATCGAAAACATTTAGCACATATGAGTCACCCCAAAACAGTTGAAAACAGTAAAAGAGGGGAATAATGTACTCGCCTGAGAATGCTTGGAGGTCTTGAACAACAACCAAACAAAGCTAGAGAGAGCACGGAATCAGTCGGCAATCTAAAATTATATAAATAAACCGGACTTAAATCGGGAGATCGGATAGGATGAGGCTTGGTAAACCAAATGAGTGTTGGAACTCATATGATATGGTTTAACAAGGCCTACATACTACAATGAAACCTAACCTAAGTGCTTTCGACCCATCGCGACCCATTAAGGTAACATATGCTACTTTAACGTGTCGTGCGCGTGAAACGCGTTCGGACCGTCTAACTAGTCCTATGACAAGTGTTATATGCCTAAACATGTTACATAATCAGTTATGTGACAAAAGTTTAGGTTACATATGCTTAATTACCAATTATACATGAAAAGGGTATTATGGTAATTTACCTAAGGCATATAAACTACCTATCATACAACTACTTAAATGATGTGACCATAGGGTATAACCTCGGAAGTTTATTCCCTACCTACTATGGTCACCTAATGTATTTGGTCGGATCCTAATGATCGACCAAACTGGGTCGGGTTCGAGGTATAAGCGATTTATTAGATCGCTTACCCTACGACCCTAGACAACGTGGTAATCAGTAGGCATAGTCCCAAGGGACTATAACCATCGTGATTACAATCACGTTGCGAAGTTCAAACGAACTTCGCATTGACCATTACTGGTCAACGCTGAAAGTCAAACAAAGTTTGACTTTCTGACTCGAAAAGCAGTAAAATAAGGAAAAGAACGAAAGAATACTTACGAAGGGTCCCCGAATGCTAATCCCGATCCAAGAACTCAGGTATGAAACAATGGTTTCAACTTAGAGCTCTCAAAATCAGAATTCTTGTAAGAAATGAGGTTGAATGGGTTGGGTATTTATAGGAATACCCGAACCGTTAAGATCGTTTGTCGAAACTCGTGCCTTAATCATGTCCGTACAAGTGTCGGAAGGTTATGGTGACTAAATTGGCACTAACCATAGGCTATCAACATGTGGCAAAGGATTTGGGAGTGCAAAACAGCTGTAAACAGCTGTCGATACATCGAATCTGGTCCCGAAAATGCGAAAAATGAGTTTTCTGCATGTTTCTGCCCAGAATAGGCAGTCGCGTAGCGCGACTGGTAAGGCCACATGCAGTGGCGCTACGCCACTGCCCCCCTTGTTTCAGCAACTTTCAAAATTGGCAGAAAAGGTCCCTGCAGCCCGTTTAAGCGATTTTCGATGCGTTTGAACCCCGTTAACCTCATTTCAAGGCTCTAAAATGAAGTTAAAGTATAGGGAACTCAAAACATGCTCAAAAATATCTCGGATGTCGGTTCGTTTGGTCGTACGATCGCGATGTTCGCTTAATTACGACGGAATGCGCATAAGCGCGAAAAACGATCCAAATGACGCGACGAATGGATTTTTCTTAAGGCGAACACTAAAATATAATGTAGTCATGCTTACATAAATTTTTGGATGTCCAGATGTATTCAGAACGTAAGTTATGCGCGAAAATGCAAACTTGTGCACTTTTTGGCACTTTTAGTCCCTGAATGACACAAAAGTTTATTTTAGCACACCGAACCCCTCAAAGCCTATTTCTAAGCTATGTAAAGGATATTTATGGTATGTTTAACTTATGGTCATGTTCCGGAATGTCTGTTACAGTTCAAATTGGCATACTTTCGCAGTTTGTCATATTTAGTCCCTGTAAGCGAGTTAACTTGTTTTCGGCATACCAAACCTTCCAAAACTTATTTCTAAGTTATGTAAAGGTTATTTAAGGTATGTTAAGCCTATTTCACTATTCCGGAGTGTTCGTTGCATTAAACTGGTTATATTTACGCATCGGTGCGCGTATAACCTTCCAGAAAGCGATTTAGAGTTTGAAATAGAACAAGAATTGATATGTGTAAATGATACACACATTTTTACAAATCCCCAAGTATGAAATATAATATTTCATTGGTTCGGTATTTGTTTGATGGCCGTGGAGGCACAGGTGTTACACCACCCACCATACATCCACCATTTTCATTCCATTTCAATCCATTCCAAGCTTCAAATAAGGTGTAAGAAGGTGCTTAAGATGGTTTAAAGCTTGCGAATCTTGAAGGACCTTCTTCATTTGCTTTTATCCAACACTTTTGTCATCTTCAAGTCCTAGTAATCTTCCCTAGCCTTGTTGCTAGTTGTAACACCTGTGCCTCCACGGCCATCAAACAAATGCCAAACCAATGAAATATTATATTTCATACTTGGGATTGGTATAAATATGTGTATCTTTTGCACATATCAACTCTTGTTCGATTTCAAACTCTAAATCGCTTTCTGGAAGGTTATACGCGCACAAATGCGTAAATATAACCAGTTTAATGCAACGAACACTCCGGAATAGTGAAATAGGCTTAACATACCTTAAATAACCTATACATAACTTAGATATAAGTTTTGGAAGGTTTGGTGTGGTGAAATCAAAGTTAAATCGCTTACAGGGACTAAATATGACAAACTGCGAAAGTATGCCAATTTGAACTGTAACAGACATTCCGGAACATGACCATAAGTTAAACATACCATATATATCCTTTACATAGCTTAGAAATAGGCTTTTAGGGGTTAGGTGTGCTAAAATAAACTTTTGGGTCATTCAGGGACTAAAAGTGTCAAAAAGTGCACAAGTTTGCATTTTCGCGCATATCTTACGTTCTGGATACATCTGGACATCCAAAAATTTATGTAAGCATGACTACATTATATTTTAGTGTTCGCCTTAAGAAAAATCCATTCGTCACGTCATTTGGATCGTTTTTCGCGCTTATGCGCATTTCGTCGTAATTAAGCGAACATCGCGTTCGTACGACCAAACGAACCATCATCCGACCTATTTTTGAACATGTTTCATGTCCACAATGTTTAGGCAACATTTTAGGGCCTTAAAGATGGCTTTACGGGCCTTGGAAGTGTCGGAAATGCCTTGAAACACGTGCAGGGACCAAACATGTAACTTTTGAAACTTTCTGGATCAGGTGAGGGTGTCGCGTAGCGCGAGCCCTAGAGGCTCACCTGTCGCGCTACGCGACTGAGTGATCTGGGCCAGATTCAATGGTTAAGCACAAGTTGCAACCCAATCAATTCTTAACCACATGTTTAGAGATGATGTGTCATTAAGTTATGGAGCATTTTGAGGCACCACAAGTTGCCAACAAGTGTACGCCTTGGATTCGATCACGTACTACGAGAAACGATCCTAACGGTGGTGCATATCCTATAAATACCCACCATAATCACTTGCAAAAACCCACTAAATTCTAAATTTGTTCTCTAAGTTGGGGTGTTTTATCACTTCATACCTGAGAATACTCGGAAGTTCAATCTAGCGGGGACCCTTCGTAAGTATTCCTTCGTTCCTTTATCGCTTTCGAGTCCGAAAGTCAAACTTTGTTTGACTTTCTGCATTGACCAGTTTATGGTCGATGCAAAGTTCGTTTGAACTTCATAACGTGAGCGTGATCACGATGGTTATAGTCCCTAGTGACTATACCTACTGATCACCACGTTATCTAGGCTCAGTGACGAGCCGTAGTTTCGGCCAGAATACGTATCTTTGCGTATTTTGTAACCAAACTACTTATGGGTATCAAAACCGTTTGTTTTGATACCAAGCTTGTTTTCTAACTTAGTTAAGCATGTTTTAACATGCTTAGCTCGTCACTTTTAGTTTAGTGCTTAATTAGGGTCGTAAGGTAAGCGATCTAAACAATCGCTTATACTTTCGAACCCGACCCGTTTGGTCGATCATTAAGATCCGACCAAACATATTAGGTGACCTTATGGTCACGTTGTTTAGGTAGTTGTATGATAGGTAGTGTATATGCCTTAGGTAAATTACCAGAATACCCTTTTCGTGTATAATTGGTAATTAAGCTTATGTAACCTAAACTTTTGTCACATAACTGATTATATAACATGATTAAACATGTATAGGCATATAATACTTGTCATAGGACTAGTTAGACGTCTCGAACGCGCTTTGCGCACACGACGCGTTAAAGCAGCGTATGTTACCTTAATGGGTCGCGATGGGTCGAAAGCACTTAGGATAGTCTCAATGTAGTATGTAGGCCTTGTTAAATCATATCATATGAGTTCCAATACTCATTTGGTTTACCAAGCCTCATCCTATCCGATCTCCCGATTTAAGTCCGGTTTATTTATATAGTTTTTAGATTGCCGACTGGTTCCGTGCTCCCTCTAGCTTTGTTTGGTTGTTGTTCAAGACCTCTAAGCATTCTCAGGCGAGTACATTATTCCCCTCTTTTACTGTTTTCAACTGTTTTGGGGTGACTCATATGTGCTAAATGTTTTAACAATGATTTCAAGAACGAATACAATGATTTCAAGAACGAATACAATGATTTCAAAAACTAATAACAATTTTAAAAAGTGAACAAACTTGTTGGTTGTAGTTTACATGACCGATGACATTCATTAGCAATGATCAAGCCGACCAGTATTAGGTTATGGTACCATAGGATCTGACAAATCCCGTTATTTACTGCACCCATTGTTATGTGTGGGTGTTGTGGGTAGCGACTGAATCTGTAATTATTAACTTATCCTTTGGTAAGGGTTTGTTAAGAACGAGAACGAGAGCGAGATGGAACGAGGAACGCGTCAAGAAGGTTTGAATGTTATTAGAGAATCGATCATAAAGTAGTTCACGATTAAAACAAGAACGATTAGAACGAATGGGTAACGATTGGGTAAACATTTGTACATGATTTACATTTGATCATGCATTTACACGAAACATAGTATTGGTTTAAACCAAGTTTTACTTCAATACTTTGTTGTTGTGCATATGGTTTAGTTGAGACATTTCACTTGCCATACATGGATATTTGACATAGACATTTGACATGGATATTTGACATAAACATTTTGACATTGGTTTGGTTTGATTAAGTGATTAAGTAACGATGCGTGTGTAATATGATACAAACATGGTGGATACGCCGCTGGTACTTCCTATATATAAGTGTTTGTATGGTATTACATATTGTAGCGTTATTTGAATCATTTCAGTTTGAGACATAGAACATTTTATACAAGTAACATACTTTTCACAAGACATTTATTTACAAACAACTTATCTTACACAAACTCATTTTTACATGGTTATTCATTTAATCATGCATTATTCTCTTATTTATACTTATCATCCGAACTTATTATTTTTCAAATGATTTACAAAGACAAAGCAAATTACAAGGTTCATGACTAAACATTTTCTCAAACAGAAGTCATGAAACTTATTTTCAACAAAACTAATGTATTCGCCAGCATTTCTTTGCTGACCTCGTTTTCACATATGTTTCAGGTATTGTTGGATGATGTCGATTGATAAGATGCATGCTCACATAGGACTGGACAAGGCCTTAGTGACTCAATAACAATGATAGACTATGTTTAAATAGTGTATTTAGATTTCCAGACGATGTAATTACTCATGGTTTAATAAAACGAAACACTTTTGATATCCATGGTTATGAAACATTAATTCTGTTGCAACACGCCCCGATGTTTCCGCCGCGATTTGTTGTTTTACGCGGTCGGGGTGTGACAGAAAAGATGGTATCAGAGCCAATGGTTATAGGGAATTAGGTTATTAGTAATTAGTAATGCTTTGACCTAGTCTATAACCTTCTTAGGACCCTAACGCGAGTTTACTTGCGTTTAGTCATAAAACAATACCGTCACCTATCCTTAGGCGACGACCACAACAAGAACATAAATTTCAAAACCGCTTTGAAAACTAATCATCTGTTCTAGGATGATTGATTACTAGGTTTTGAACTCTCTGTTATAAGGTTTTGAACTCTCTGTTATAAGGTTTTGAACTCTCTATTATATGGTTTTGAACCTCTTTGAGTTTTCAAAACTTCGTCAAGGTTTTGGGTTTTAAATAATGTGAACACGTGCAAACTGGAAGGGTGAATGCCTGTATTCTGGGTTTTCTGTCTAGGAAAGCACTTTGTATACATCTCATCAGACGCGAGACCAGTTGTGCTTACCTGGGAATTCTTGGGATGAGTGTTCACTTATAGGCGAGCATGTCTTCGCGATACATTATTTTTGACCCATTTACTTTGATCAGTCGCCGTCTCATTTGTTTGCCTTAGGTAACAAACAAATGATCGCAATTTTCATGCGTTATCATTCTGTTTTGATTGTCCAATAATCTTTCACCTGTTTCTCCCTATGCCTTTCTTTTTCTTCAAGAATGTCTCTTCATCACGATGACGCCCAGATATCTGAGCAAGCAGCCAAAATTCGCTCAGTGAATAGGCGAAGTAGTCCTGAAGACTGTTGAATTAGCTACTGCCATGTATCGTCTCCAGGATGAAGCCACTCGAGACTCACCAAGACAGGCAGGACCTAGTCAGGTGACAGCACACCAGCCAAGAAACCAATCGAGGAATCAAAGACCATGGATGAACGATCCCCTAAGAAGTCAGAAGCGAAAGGCTTCTCAGAACTTCGCCATGGTCGCTCACAATGGTAAAGCAGTCCCCAACCAACCAGCTCAACCCCTTGCTAGGTGTGTATGGCTTTTCCTATGATACCTACATCAAGGAACTATGTTCCTTACAAACTACTCTTGTGATTCTCTCTTTCAAATGATCGCTCATGATTCCCTCGAACATTTTAAGTACTCGTTTCATTCTAAGAAACAAAGTATAGAAAATAAAGTGACATTATGAGTGATCATGCCTCTGCACATCTGTGCCTTTGAATCCTTGGTTAGATAACTAAGGATATTTTTTCAAATCTCATACCCATTACGTTTTGATTTTTCAACATACACAGTACCAGTATTTCAAAACAATCTTCATAATCTCAAAACATTTCATATAGTTTGAAAACAATTTTTTCTAGATGCATTGTCTGTGTTATTTCAAAAACATTGGCCATGTTATCAAAACCAACCTTTCTAATTTCAAAATATTTCATATAGTCTGAAGACAATATTAACACAATACATTTTCTGATCAAGTGCATGATTTCGAAAAGCATCATTCATGTCTTTCAAAAACCTTATACATAATTTCAAAATTCATCTCGCATGATTTTAAAACATTTTTGTAAATATATCTACCTAATACACCTACTTTATGATTTCAAAAAGTATTATATATAAGGTTTCAAAAACGTTAAACACATTTTTTCTTAAAAGAACCCCATGCATAGTTTTCAAAAATATTTTCCTCATACATTGACTTAACCTTCAAAATTCTGCTTCATATGTCGCCATGACATATCAAGCATCTCAACTTCATAAGCATTTTACATCATGTTTTGACCTAAGCACATCCAGTGCAAGGTTTCAGAACATCTTCAACTTCTAAAATTCATATGGGATCTTTTTATCTTCACAATTAGATCCTTGTGGATGATTATCATTCAAATCAGAGTCCTTAATTGGATTCCTTATGTACCTTAATTCGAAGATTTCGGTTCCTAATAATCGAAATCGAATTTTCTTTTTGAATCTTTCTATCTTTATAGTTGGATTCTTGGTAACGTTTAAAGTACCAAATGAAATCCACGGAATGGATTCCTAGTATGCTTTAAATGCATGTACGCAATTTACAAGACAAATTAACGAACAATTTTGTGGTTATATGATATGTGTTTATGTGTTCTCCTCTATGATTTTTGTGTTTTTGTATACTCAGGATATTCGTTATCCAAATCCTCGTAGAATCTTTCATATCTGCATATGATGGATTCGTAGTAGGATATTCAAAAGGTACTACCTTAAATCCTTAATGGGCTTCTATGTAATAGTTAAGACCCTTGGGTTATATAGTACCATTCCATGATTCGATGAGAGACCCTTTAGTGGTCTAATCAAAAAGATTGATTCACAATTTGGTTAAAGAACGACATCTAGTGATGTAGCTGGACAGACTCCTTGATAGTCTATTTAAATCATTTATTGATTTAGTCTAAAGGACTCTATGGCGGTCTAAGTCACGCTCATCACAGGATTGTTCATTGGTTTTCCCCTACACATTATAAAATAGACTGTGTGAACTGTGCAAGGAATTGTCTGATTATGGACGCGTACATAATTATGAAATTTAGTGCACAGAAACCTAGTAAGCTTTATTATGTGTAAGAACCGATAGTGACAACAATAACAAAATGAGAACGATGTAATGGAGGCATGGTGGACGCACCAATGACGCTTCATATACTTGTATATAAGTGTCCCTCTTACATTGCAAACATAATGTTATTAAGGTTACTAGAAGTTCAAGAACCCTAACCAATGTTATTTGATCTTTTCAATTTCATGTTTTCAAGCTCTCACAAGTTTCCTCTAAATAAATTTCGGGACGAAATTTCCTAAAGTAGGGGAGACTGTAACACCTGTGCCTCCACGGCCATCAAACAAATGCCAAACCAATGAAATATTATATTTCATACTTGGGATTGGTATAAATATGTGTATCTTTTGCACATATCAACTCTTGTTCGATTTCAAACTCTAAATCGCTTTCTGGAAGGTTATACGCGCACAAATGCGTAAATATAACCAGTTTAATGCAACGAACACTCCGGAATAGTGAAATAGGCTTAACATACCTTAAATAACCTATACATAACTTAGATATAAGTTTTGGAAGGTTTGGTGTGGTGAAATCAAAGTTAAATCGCTTACAGGGACTAAATATGACAAACTGCGAAAGTATGCCAATTTGAACTGTAACAGACATTCCGGAACATGACCATAAGTTAAACATACCATATATATCCTTTACATAGCTTAGAAATAGGCTTTTAGGGGTTAGGTGTGCTAAAATAAACTTTTGGGTCATTCAGGGACTAAAAGTGTCAAAAAGTGCACAAGTTTGCATTTTCGCGCATATCTTACGTTCTGGATACATCTGGACATCCAAAAATTTATGTAAGCATGACTACATTATATTTTAGTGTTCGCCTTAAGAAAAATCCATTCGTCACGTCATTTGGATCGTTTTTCGCGCTTATGCGCATTTCGTCGTAATTAAGCGAACATCGCGTTCGTACGACCAAACGAACCATCATCCGACCTATTTTTGAACATGTTTCATGTCCACAATGTTTAGGCAACATTTTAGGGCCTTAAAGATGGCTTTACGGGCCTTGGAAGTGTCGGAAATGCCTTGAAACACGTGCAGGGACCAAACATGTAACTTTTGAAACTTTCTGGATCAGGTGAGGGTGTCGCGTAGCGCGAGCCCTAGAGGCTCACCTGTCGCGCTACGCGACTGAGTGATCTGGGCCAGATTCAATGGTTAAGCACAAGTTGCAACCCAATCAATTCTTAACCACATGTTTAGAGATGATGTGTCATTAAGTTATGGAGCATTTTGAGGCACCACAAGTTGCCAACAAGTGTACGCCTTGGATTCGATCACGTACTACGAGAAACGATCCTAACGGTGGTGCATATCCTATAAATACCCACCATAATCACTTGCAAAAACCCACTAAATTCTGAATTTGTTCTCTAAGTTGGGGTGTTTTATCACTTCATACCTGAGAATACTCGGAAGTTCAATCTAGCGGGGACCCTTCGTAAGTATTCCTTCGTTCCTTTATCGCTTTCGAGTCCGAAAGTCAAACTTTGTTTGACTTTCTGCATTGACCAGTTTATGGTCGATGCAAAGTTCGTTTGAACTTCATAACGTGAGCGTGATCACGATGGTTATAGTCCCTAGTGACTATACCTACTGATCACCACGTTATCTAGGCTCAGTGACGAGCCGTAGTTTCGGCCAGAATACGTATCTTTGCGTATTTTGTAACCAAACTACTTATGGGTATCAAAACCGTTTGTTTTGATACCAAGCTTGTTTTCTAACTTAGTTAAGCATGTTTTAACATGCTTAGCTCGTCACTTTTAGTTTAGTGCTTAATTAGGGTCGTAAGGTAAGCGATCTAAACAATCGCTTATACTTTCGAACCCGACCCGTTTGGTCGATCATTAAGATCCGACCAAACATATTAGGTGACCTTATGGTCACGTTGTTTAGGTAGTTGTATGATAGGTAGTGTATATGCCTTAGGTAAATTACCAGAATACCCTTTTCGTGTATAATTGGTAATTAAGCTTATGTAACCTAAACTTTTGTCACATAACTGATTATATAACATGATTAAACATGTATAGGCATATAATACTTGTCATAGGACTAGTTAGACGTCTCGAACGCGCTTTGCGCACACGACGCGTTAAAGTAGCGTATGTTACCTTAATGGGTCGCGATGGGTCGAAAGCACTTAGGATAGTCTCAATGTAGTATGTAGGCCTTGTTAAATCATATCATATGAGTTCCAATACTCATTTGGTTTACCAAGCCTCATCCTATCCGATCTCCCGATTTAAGTCCGGTTTATTTATATAGTTTTTAGATTGCCGACTGGTTCCGTGCTCCCTCTAGCTTTGTTTGGTTGTTGTTCAAGACCTCTAAGCATTCTCAGGCGAGTACATTATTCCCCTCTTTTACTGTTTTCAACTGTTTTGGGGTGACTCATATGTGCTAAATGTTTTAACAATGATTTCAAGAACGAATACAATGATTTCAAGAACGAATACAATGATTTCAAAAACTAATAACAATTTTAAAAAGTGAACAAACTTGTTGGTTGTAGTTTACATGACCGATGACATTCATTAGCAATGATCAAGCCGACCAGTATTAGGTTATGGTACCATAGGATCTGACAAATCCCGTTATTTACTGCACCCATTGTTATGTGTGGGTGTTGTGGGTAGCGACTGAATCTGTAATTATTAACTTATCCTTTGGTAAGGGTTTGTTAAGAACGAGAACGAGAGCGAGATGGAACGAGGAACGCGTCAAGAAGGTTTGAATGTTATTAGAGAATCGATCATAAAGTAGTTCACGATTAAAACAAGAACGATTAGAACGAATGGGTAACGATTGGGTAAACATTTGTACATGATTTACATTTGATCATGCATTTACACGAAACATAGTATTGGTTTAAACCAAGTTTTACTTCAATACTTTGTTGTTGTGCATATGGTTTAGTTGAGACATTTCACTTGCCATACATGGATATTTGACATAGACATTTGACATGGATATTTGACATAAACATTTTGACATTGGTTTGGTTTGATTAAGTGATTAAGTAACGATGCGTGTGTAATATGATACAAACATGGTGGATACGCCGCTGGTACTTCCTATATATAAGTGTTTGTATGGTATTACATATTGTAGCGTTATTTGAATCATTTCAGTTTGAGACATAGAACATTTTATACAAGTAACATACTTTTCACAAGACATTTATTTACAAACAACTTATCTTACACAAACTCATTTTTACATGGTTATTCATTTAATCATGCATTATTCTCTTATTTATACTTATCATCCGAACTTATTATTTTTCAAATGATTTACAAAGACAAAGCAAATTACAAGGTTCATGACTAAACATTTTCTCAAACAGAAGTCATGAAACTTATTTTCAACAAAACTAATGTATTCGCCAGCATTTCTTTGCTGACCTCGTTTTCACATATGTTTCAGGTATTGTTGGATGATGTCGATTGATAAGATGCATGCTCACATAGGACTGGACAAGGCCTTAGTGACTCAATAACAATGATAGACTATGTTTAAATAGTGTATTTAGATTTCCAGACGATGTAATTACTCATGGTTTAATAAAACGAAACACTTTTGATATCCATGGTTATGAAACATTAATTCTGTTGCAACACGCCCCGATGTTTCCGCCGCGATTTGTTGTTTTACGCGGTCGGGGTGTGACACTAGTGGTGAGCCCTCATAATCTCTTATTACTTCATATATTGATTGGTTAAAAGATATATTATGGTGAAAATTACAAGAACACTAAAGAATGTTGGTGCATACATCTGTCGTCTTCGTCTTATATCGAGTCTTAGTTGCTTGAAACTGTCATTGGGGGTTTAGCTTGAAACTGTCATTGGGGGTTTAGCTTGAAACTGTCATGTCATCTTCAAGCTAAACCTAGAATAGTATAAATAGGGGAGTGTTCTATTCATTTGTAACAGTTAGTGAATTCCATACCGAGGTGCTGCCGGTGTGAAGACTGATTGTAACTGATATTATATCAATCAAATCAGTGTTTAAAGTGATAAGCAAGTTGTTTCGACGTCGGTTTCTTATTTTCCGCATCTGAAACTGATAAAATCTCTTCTGAACGACTCGTTTGGATCACAAACCGATCCTACAAGTGGTATCAGAGCTTAGGAGGAAGAGATCTCGCAAAAACAGCCTGTTTTCGTCAGTTTTTCTGATTTCTACACCATTCTTTTCAAAACTAAAAATTTTTCACGGATAAAATCGGCTCAAATTCACACATCTTGTGCGTAATCATGTATTAACAAACCCTGGAGAATTTCAGCTTAAAATTCGAAGTAAAACCTGTAAAAATGACCTGAAAACCTGGTTTAGCTTGAACGAACAGTTGGCTTTAGCTTGAAAATTTCAGGTTTCCCTTGAACATTCCATCAGGTTTAGCTTGAACATTCCATCAGGTTTAGCTTGAACATTTCATCAGGTTTAGCTTGAACATTTCATCAGGTTTAGCTTGAAAGTGTTGTGTTTGAAAAACGTGTTTCCGAATCATGGATATAAATTTCTTTAATATGAGTAGTGAAACAATTAATAGAATAAATGTATTAAAGAAAGAGTTTAATTTGTTTTCAGGTTGTCCAGGAGAAAGTACAAAGAGTATCATTGAGAGGTATAGCCATCTTGTTCGTTCAATGTCTGAGAAGGGTATTCAGAAAAGTCCAGATGAATGGGTTGATAAATTAGCTAATGCCATACCTCAACAAGAGTGGGGTACATATCTTTTGGATTTAAAAAGAACTGGAGAATACTCTAGATTGACAATTTGTCAATTCATTGAGAAACTGAAAGAACAAATGGAGAAAAATGCTGAAAAGAAGAAAAGTCAAAATGGAAAATCAATACTAAAAAGAAGCAGGAGTAAAGGTGTCCAAGTGGGAGAGGAACAGACTGAAGAAATTTCAGTTTTGAAAGACGAGAAGAAAGCTGATAAGAAACATATTTTTGATTTGCAGGAAAATTGTGAGAGGTTGAAATCTGAAAATGACAAACTATTAAATGATTTGAACAGTTTCACATTGGAAAACAAATTTTTGAAAGAAAAGGAAAAAGATTTTGAAAACAAAAAGAAATCTTCAGAAGATGAAGATTTCTGGATAAAGCTGGAGAACAAAAATCTGAAAGCAAATGAAACAAAATTACAAGAACAGTTAAAAGTTTTGGAAAATGAAAAATCTGTTCTTGAAGACATTAAAATTGAAAACGAAAAAACAATCAAGTCTCATCTTGAACGAATATCTCAGTTTGAAAATGGAGCTGAGAATTCAAGGAACAAAATTGATGAGCTTGAAAAGAAATTGAAAGGTTTTGTGACTTCATCTGTGTTCCCCTGTCCAAAACCAATCAATTCTGTTCCAATAAGTGACAATGTCACAAACTTTGACAAAGTCAAGGTTGAAGATAAACTGATGATGAAAATGAGGAGTTTTATTCAGCAGATGAGTCTAAGTCAGAGTCTGATGCTGAAAATGAGAAAAAGAAAATATTTTTGAAATTAAAAGAAAATTTTCAAGAAACTGTTCTGCAATCGACTGAAAAGGGTGAATGCTCTACGCAAAAACCTTTGAAGAAGAAAGTGGAACAGAAACAAAAAGTTAAAAATTCAGAAAATGATCAAAACAAGAATAAAAGCTCATCAGTTCAATTATCCAATCGTTATACAAAATCACAAAAATCTGAAAAACAAAACTCAAAAATAGTTGGTAATAAGTGGTGCAGGTTTGACCACAGTGCTCAAAAGCCAAATCCAGCAAACAAGAGGAGAAAGGATTATCACCAAGCCAAACAGTGCTATGATCTAAATGTTTGGACTAAAAATGGTGATTGGTACGATAACAGAGTGTGTTACAGATGCGGCTATCAAGGACACATTGCTGTTAACTGCCAGAGTTGGAAGTTTGAGACGAGGAGATGCTTTAACTGCAACATCATTGGCCATATTGCTAGAGATTGCTCAATGAGATCAATGAGAAGATCGAGGGCTGAATCTCAGAAGCAGGTGAAGAAACCAGTCAATGTCAAAGCAAAGCCCAAGGAACAGAAAGTTCAAGAACCTAAAGTTCAAGAACAGAAAGTTCTAAAACCGAAAGTGAAGCTTTCACAGGGGCAAAAAGACAAACTGAGGAAGAAGAGGAAGAAGGCGAGAGAGTATCTCGATAGGATTTTGTCCTCGGATACAACTGGTAAAACAGATAAAAGTTCTGATAAATCATCTTGCTCGCCAAAGAATGACAAATCAAGCAAAATGGATTCATCAGATACAAATCTGAGGACGAAAGAGGAAAAGAAGAAGAGGAAAGTTTCTGGCGATGAATTTGTTTCCTCGGAAACAAAGGAGCCACATGTTGGCGATGAATCTGGCTCATCAAAGTCAGACAAGCCACATTCAGGCGATGAATCTGGTGTGGTAAAGCCAGAAGAGTCAGTTGTTGAGGTAAAAAATGAGAATTCTGGTCTAACAATGGATGATGCAAATTTTCCACCATTGTTGAACAAGAATTCAAAATCACCCAAGGACCGTCAGGCTTGGGTGAATCTGTTTTAATGAAAAACCTGACTTGCCGGAGCTCCCAGGTTGGTAAGTGTGGAGCAAGTATCGGCACATTTCTTGAGAAATTCACGAATGTGATATTTCGACTTAAAAATGGTAAATCAGGGACATTAAGGGGCTGTTTGGTAGCATCTGAATGACATTAAGAGGCTACCTCTTAATGAAATCATTTAAGAGTTTAACAAAGATAATGTAGAAGAATGTGACATGTGATGGTTTACCATTCAGATGTTACCTCTTATCCAGTCAGACATAAGGTTACCTCTTATTCATTCAGACATAAGGGCCACAAATGATTTCATTAAGAGGCAGCCTCTGAATGGATTAAGAGGCTACCAAACAGGGCCTAAGTTGTACTTGATTTTCTACAAGTGATGTTTGTGGATTGATCTTAAAAATGTTAGTTTTTACAAATGGTTAAAGAAAACAAGGTGATGAATGATCCCCATGTTTGAGAAATGACTTACAAAACTAATTTTTCAGAAAAACCATTTTGATTAAAACAAACTTAAGTGTTTTGAAATCACCATGGGAAAAGGTTTTGTTGTCAGGGGGAGTTCTGATTGTTCAAGCCAAGTGAATGGAGAATTGAAGTGATTCTCATCATGTTGTCACATTTCTTGTACAGCTTGTTTTCAAATTTTCCCAGAAAATCAAAATTGAGACATATTTTGATTTTAGGGGGAGTAAAAAGTTTAAAAAAATTAGAAAATTTGAAAATGTCAAAAACATTGAAAAATGCAAAAATGAGTTTTGTTGTCAAAAAGAGGAAATGATAGTAGATCAGTTGGACTGTCACAGCATGCTAAAGAAATGGAGAGATAAAATGTGATAAACGATCTCACCTAAGATATGACGGTAGGCTCAGCTAGACTAGTAGATTTGCGATAACGATACAAACCTAAATGAAAAAGCCTAGTTCTAGTGGGAAACATGGTCGAAAGCATAGTATTTAGTTTTGTCCTTCTTGACTGTGTGCCTACTCAGTAATCGCTGATTGTCGAAAGACATAAAACTGGTTAGGTTTGTGAACTTTCACAACTTTACTGAAAAATCGCTGTGATTGTGCATTTCATTTTGCAAAGATTTAAACTTGTCTTATTTCTTTATTTTGTTTAAGCATTGGACATCCTCTGCGTATACGTGAGTATCGACCTGGATGTTATTGCCTAAACGTTCTGCTTTATTTTTCTTTGGTGTTTTGTTTAAGCTTTGGACCTCCTCTGCGTATACGGAAGTATCGACCTGGTGGTTAAAGCCTAAACAACTTCAACTTGTTTTATTTTTCTTATTTTGTTTAAACATTGGACTTTCTCTGCATATACGGAAGTATCGACCTGATTGTTAATGTTTAAACATTCTGCTTTGTTTTTGCACAAATCACAGTTGATAAAAGTTTAAAGGCATTACTTGAGTCAGTGTATTGCATGATGAGGGGATATGCTGAGATTGTGGGGTCCATAAGAATTTAGTGCAAAATTAATATACCTTAACGTATCGGTAAGCATTTCGAAAGTTTTTAGATTGAGTTTAAGTGGACAACAATATCGTTAATCAACGTGAATCATTTAGAACTGAAAATGTTTAAAGCTTAACGGTGCTAGTGATTGGTCACATAAACTGATATGATCCTCTTACACAAATTCACAAAAATAGTGTCTGTAAATATTATTTTACTGCATTTCTTTTCAGTCAAAAATCCAAAAAGATTTTTAGTGTGTTTTAGCATAAATTTTGAAAAATACAAAAAGATTTTCGATAACTGATGTTGAAGAGCTGATTTTCAAAATTCCGAGTGCTGAACATGATGAACTGGTTTGGGAGTGTGTGTGCTGAATTGAAAATATTTTGATTTTGAGAAAGAAAGTTTGATTAGTTAATCAGGGTCATTAATTTGAACTTGATGTAACTATTTTCAGTAAGTTTTTCTTATTGTTTTAAGTAAAAACTTATGTTTTGATGAGAATTGTGTAGGTGATGAGCTGAAAAGAGATAAAACCAGGGATTGATCTCAAGGTAATAGCTAATTCCAGATAGCGATCCCATCATGATGAGAGGGGGAGTCTAACGAGGCTAGAGCCAGAGAGAAGATCTTGGTATATGATAAGAAAGTGAACAGACTGATAAAGACTGAAGATGCGAAGACTCGACACTTAAGACTCGTCAACATCTGAGGGGGAGTCTGTTGGTGCATACATCTGTCGTCTTCGTCTTATATCGAGTCTTAGTTGCTTGAAACTGTCATTGGGGGTTTAGCTTGAAACTGTCATTGGGGGTTTAGCTTGAAACTGTCATGTCATCTTCAAGCTAAACCTAGAATAGTATAAATAGGGGAGTGTTCTATTCATTTGTAACAGTTAGTGAATTCCATACCGAGGTGCTGCCGGTGTGAAGACTGATTGTAACTGATATTATATCAATCAAATCAGTGTTTAAAGTGATAAGCAAGTTGTTTCGACGTCGGTTTCTTATTTTCCGCATCTGAAACTGATAAAATCTCTTCTGAACGACTCGTTTGGGTCACAAACCGATCCTACAAAGAATATGAACATGAATCTTTCACATAAGCTTAAATACATAAGAATATATCTTGAATATGTTGATTTGCTTCTTGTTGATTTATTATTAGTGTTGATTATGTTAGACATCATATGGAGCCTACTAGATTGTGATTAAACACATGATCTAGTGAGTTAAAGTGGTGATCTTGTGAAAGACCAAGATCTTCATGCTTTATGAACTTGAATAATGAAATGGGTTTTCTTATGTAAAGATGGTTTAAACAAAATACAAGTCTTGTAAATAGATAATTACAAAAATAATTTCTCAAGAAACCAAGTTTATTTATGAGAATTACAAGTCACGGTTTCTAAGTAAACTAATAATATTTTTAGCGTATAAACAAGACTAGAAACATGTATGTAACAAGAAAAATACAAGAGAAGTATTTTTAGAAAAATCATCTTACAAGTTGTAAATGACTAGATCTTTTAATAAAGAAGTTTACAAATGAATAACCATGTTCTTAAGGGTAACTAAACCTACTAAATAACATGGTAGATTACTACAAGTTTTTACAAAGCTTCAAGTTCACGATGTAGTATAATTTACTTGATTTTGACACTCGGTAGTGTTAAATGAGTCGTTGATTGTGGTGATGATTTTAAAAGAAAATAAACACATGTTTTGAAAACATGGGAAACCTCCATTTTTAGGGGAAACTCTGTCAAAATTTCTATAAATTTTGACACTTAAAAAATATAAGTTTTGGTGAAACTTATTCCCTAAAAATTGTGCCCAAAATATATTTACCAAGGTTTTCCCTAATTTTTATGTAAACTTCAAGATAAGAAATGATGATTTCTTCAAGACTAAAATTGATATTAAGTATGTATATTTTTGAAGAAAATATATATATTTATCGATCACCAAATTTTGTGCTAAGTGTATGTAGTATGTATTACATGTAATAGTGTATTAGGGCTTGAAAGTACACTAAATACTCCTAAGGAGTAAAAATACAAAATGCACATACAACATGCTTAGACAAATACAAGAAAAATATATTTATGAAAATATATTACTTGATAGCATAAATAACTTGGACAAGTTATGAACATGAAATGAAGTCTTGGACAAAATACATAATTCGGGTGAAAAATACAAGATACTTATATTTATTTTTGAGAAAATAATACAAGTAAGATACATAGTTAAAAATATAAATTATTTTTAACACAAGAATACATACACAAATGATAGTGGCTTGTACTTGTGCGATACAAGTCTAGTGACTAACGGTAATAAAATACGTTTAGGTCACGACGCTAGATAAGCAAATCCGGTGAAGTTTACGACGCAGGAACGCAAAGTTGTGAGTTCATGCTCCCCCTTTTCTTTTAACTGTTTTAAGTTTTATAACCTCGGGGGTGAAATACATGTTACAATGTTTATATATGGTATGATACAAAAACAAGAAGCACTCTTGGTGAGAACGAGTACCAAGTATGATGCGTTTTAAGGAACGATACGAGAAATGATACGAGAAATGATACGAGAAATCGTGTCACGAATAGGGTACCATAAGCACCATTAATCAACAATATACCTAGACCGCAGAACAAAAGGTTAAATCTAACGGGTTTCGGGCAGCCACACTCTTGGTGAGAACGAGTACCAAGTAGTGCTTTTGTGTCTCAGAATCGACAACTAGAAAAATGCCTATGGTTTGGTTGCTTCCTATGTCGTGTCTCATGTTAATGGCCTTGCAACCCATTAACAACCTTGATACATACAGAAATACGTGATTTATACAAGAATACTTGATTTATACAAGAATACGTGATTTATACAAGATTACTTGATTTACAAGAGTACGTGATTTATATAAGAGTACGTGATTTATACAAGAATACTTGATTTACAAGAGTACGTGATTTATACAAGAATACGTGATTTATACGAGAATACTTGATTTATACAAGAGTATGTGATTTTGTAGGTCCCTTTTTCGTATGGATCTTTCACAGAATTGTCAATCTAATCAAGAGTGCGGAATCCTCTTGATCAGAATATCACAGAATGAGTAGAAACAGAAATCAGCAATTCACTTTCAAACAGGGTTTCTATTGATTATCAATCTCACAAGAATTACAATCAATCTAAACCCTAACCACACAAATTCTTTTTTGGCTGATTAACCTAAACCCTAAAGCCTAACCTTGTTTATATAACACAAGGTTTGCAACTTGAGCTAGGATAAAACCTCATGGGCTGCGAATTTGCCTAAGCCCAATTCGCCCCCATACACCCAATTGTGTGGGTTTGGTTAGCCCAAACATTACAACTAACTATTACAAAGCTAAACCCGCTAACCGTTTATCGTTTAACTAATTACAAGATATCCAAAGACCAAATCTAAGCTGTTGTCACCAATATGCACCAACAAACTCCCCCTTAACAATAGCTTCATAAAATAACTTTGTCTTCAGTCTTCTTGCAATCTTCATGTAGTCTTGCACTGTCTTTGGTCTTTAGATAGCTTCAGCTTCAATAGCTTCTGTCAGCAACAGATGACTCCCCCTAAGCTGATGCATCCAATCACCAAATCTTCAAAACGTAAGCATTTGAGTAAACTCCAGGTTAGCATTTGCATAGCAATCTTCAAACTCTTCAACTTGTTTGCAATGTAGAAAGGAGGTTCTACCATGCATCCAATCAAACTCTCATCTTCACAGCAACTCATCACTTTAACTTCTCAGCAACATACTGCTTCAATCTGTATACTATAAAACAAACATCTCGAGATACCATAAGAATTTTTCAACAAAGTTAAATAAATTATTATTATTCAAGATATTTTTAAACTGTATCACAGATTAAGCATTTTCAACTTATCACCAACACGCAAAACTTTTTAATCACACACCCTATAACCCGCATGATTAAAAATTTTGAACTCACTTTCTAACACCGTCTCCCCCTATCAGTAACAATTCCTCCAAGAATAACAGTTTTCCATACATTAAGAATTTTAAACAGAAAAAGACACTATTTTTGTATTTTTATATTTTCTGAAAGCAAGTAAATAACAAAAGCAATAAACACTCTATTTTTGTGAGAATCACCGGTAAGAAGATCATATCAGCATAATCAAACTGTTTCACACTATTAGATAATTCTTTATTTAGTTTTTCATGAAAAGCAGTCCAAGACGATTACCAGTATGTTTGTCCACTTAAACAAAATGCATGCACATTTCAAGTTCCATCACCGTATGATACGTTAAGGTAATTTTATATCTGATATACTAGCGTGTCCCACTTCAGGATATACCCCCGCGATCAAGGTATGCACAAAGATTCATCGTAGTAGGTGAGTATACTGAATTCATCCGTTTTGTATTTCAACGTTTAGATAATTGGTGAACAGGTCAGTACTTCCGTACAACAAAGAGACCAAAATATCTAACGAGGGCGAAGACAAATACCATTTTTGGTACGATTTATGCATTTTGCACTTTTTGAATGACTCTCTATGAGAGCTTCTTCATTTATGGGATTTGGCATTTTTTGCTCTTTTAAGATATCTAGGTTGTGCCTAGGTCAGCATGTATCTGGATGCAGCAGAAGGACAACCCTGATATCCCCAGATGAAATAACAGTATAAAGACCCAAAACTTCAGATTTTGGCAATCTATCAACGCAAGATTTAAGGTCATTAAACCATACACCGCTGATGTGTTCCCCACTCATATTCAGTTCGTTTAAGTTTATATCACATTGGTAAGTTGATTATTTCATGCTTTTTGCCTACTGGTACATCATATGATGAAGCTGCTATCACACTTAAGCATTTTAATTCAGTTTCAGTGTGACAGTCTAACTTGCCGATGTACTATCATTTCTTCTTTTTCACACAGTGATAACTCATTTTTGATTTTCTATTTTTTTATGTTTTTGATTTTTTAAATGTTTTTGTATTTTTGATTTTTAAGAAAGCAGTAAACTATTTACAGAAATTCTTAAGAAAAACCAGTTATTCAGGATTCCTCATCCCGTTGAGTTCGACGCCCTGTCAAAAGCTTTAGTATAAAGATCTGCCAGGTTATCTAGTGTGTCGACTCGATGTAATTCAATTAGTCTCTTTTCAACACAATCCCGTATAAAATGATGACGTATGTCAATATGTTTTGTGCGACTGTGTTTCACGGGATTATTAGTTATAGAAATCGTGGCATTATTGTCTATCATAATAGGAGTACGAGTGAAATCCAAACCGTAATCGCGCATCTGCTGTTGAATCCAGATAACCTGAGAGCAGCAGCTACCCGCAGCAATATATTCAGCTTCACACGTAGAGGTAGACACACAAGATTGCTTCTTGCATTGCCAAGACACAATCCTGCCTCCTAAGAACTGACAACCACCTGTTGTAGACTTTCTGTTTGACTTGCATCCTCCAAAGTCTGAGTCAGTGTAAGCAACAAAATTCAGATCACTATCAGCTGGATACCACAACCCAAGTTTATGTTTCCCCTTCAAGTAACAAAGAATCCGCTTCACTGCTTTCATGTGTGACTCTTTTGGATTTACCTGATATCTGGCACACAAGCATACGTCAAACATGATGCCGGGTCTTGAAGCAGTCAAATACATTAGAGAACCAATCATTGCCCTGTATTGAGTAGGATCAACTTCTTCAGTACTTTCATGATCTGGGCCAAGATTGTGATTTTCACATATGGGTGTGTTGAAAGTAGAGCAATCATTCATTTTGAACCGATCCAAAATGTCATACACATACTTCGTTTGATGAATAAACATCCCATCCTCCTTCTGTTCAACTTGTAATCCCAGAAAGTAAGACAGCTCACCCATAGCACTCATTTCGAACTTGCTCTTCATCACCCGCTCGAACTCTTTACACATGCTTTCATCTGATGACCCAAAGATGATGTCATCCACGTACACCTGTACTAGCAGAAAATCTTCCTTCTTCCTCTTGATGAACAGTGTACTGTCAATCTGACCTCTTTCAAAACCATTCTTGATCAGATGTGTAGACAGTGTCTCGTACCACGCCCTGGGAGCTTGATGTAATCCATACAAAGCCTTTTCAAGTTTGTACACCCGATCTGGATAATCTGGATCAACGAACCCATCTGGTTTTGAGACAAACACCACTTCTTGGACTTTCCCGTAAAGAAATGCACTCTTCACATCTAGTTGATAAACTTTAAATCCCTTGAATGAAGCGAAGGCTAGGAACAAACGAATTGCTTCCAACCTCGCCACTGGTGCAAACACTTCATTGTAATCTATTCCTTCTTGCTGATTGAAACCTTTTACCACCAATCGAGCCTTGTTTCACGTGACTATTCCTCTTTCATCTTTCTTGCACCTAAATACCCATTTAGTGCCAATTTCTCTTTCACCTTTAGGAAGGTCAACCAACTCCCAAACCTTCAACTTCGCAAACTGGGCCAATTCCTCTTACATAGCTTCAACCCATGAATTGTCTTTAAGAGCCATATGAATGTTCTTCGGCTCCTCTTGTGAAATAAAGCAACTATACAAGCACTCGTTCACAATCCCAGTCTTCTCAATTGAAACAAATAACCCAGAATTTGCTGCTATGCTTCTTCTCGTCTGAACACCTGCAGTAGGATCTCCAAGTATCATGTCAACTGGATGGTCTCTATTTGCTCGTGTAGAAGCAACATCATCGACTTCTAGATTGTCACCCAGGTTTGATCCAACCTCCCCTTGAATGTTCTGATCCGCAAATGGATTAATAAAATCCTCCCGCTGAATGGGTTCAGAGTCACTATCGCTTGAATCAGGATCAGCAGCACCTTGAGAAATTTCCGGAGCATCTGTCATATCAACATTCGATCTAGGCATGAACTCGCCTTCATCGTCTTCACCAATCACTGTTTGAATCAACTGAGAATCATCTGCATTTTGGAAACTCAGGAATATTAAATGATTTAAAAACACTATCATAATCATATAATATATGTTGGACTGATGTCTGTTAACTTCGTCTTTATTGAGTCTTGTATTGTATTAGATGAATCATAGCACGGAAATCGAGAAAACTGTGTTAAAGGTTAATTCCGCTTGAAATGGATATAATGTGATTTCAAACGGAATTAGAGGTCTCAAGCGAAATTACTAATTCCGCATGGAATTAGGTAATTCCGTTTGAATGTTAATTCCGTTTGAGACTGTTTCAAGCGGAATTAGTCCGTCTATAAATACTGAAGTGCCTGTGTCATTTGAAACGGAATTAGAACATAGATTCAGAGCCGAGGTGCTGTCCATTTGTCATTTGAATCTGTAAAAGCTCAGAATCGATCAATAAGAAGATAATTAGAGGAAAACAAGATGTGTTACGTCAAATTCATTGATTCCGCCTTTGTTTTTGATGTTGAACTCTTCATATTGACTCGTTAGGGTCACACGACGATCCAACAAGTGGTATCAGAGCTCAGGACGAGGAGTTCATA
>JARYGA010001337.1:0-39111 GCA_030545235.1 Helianthus tuberosus | reverse complement strand
CGTGACATTTAACGAAATTACCGTTTTAACCGTACAAGTGTACATGCATAGTCCTAATTCCTACTATCATGTCAAAACTTAATATATAACCTTACATATATCCATATTCACACATCACATTGCAACACATAAAGTTCACCCTTGAACAACCCGTTTTCGTGTACGTTGAAATATGTGTATTTTAACGTTTCGGTAACATTTTCGGGTGTCGAAAGTCACGTATAACTTACCAAACACCAAGGGTACTTAATATAAGTTAAATACTTATAGTTATTTTAAAAATATCAGTTTATATTCTGATTTGAAACAGTTTTATAAAAATTACTTTTAAAAGCCGATTTTTACCGTTTTTAACACATAGTCTTGTACTGAACTTTACTATAACCATCCCAAATCGCCAGGACTTGATATTTTAACACAACACATGTTATTTATTGATTAAAATGATGATTATACTCATGATAGTGCAGATTTCATGCATGTCACATAAATCATATAATTTCACTCATTTTACTACTTTTTAAGCTTCATGTACACCATGCAAAGCTATCAACATTATGACATAATTTTATATCATCATAACACATCATATAACATCATTTTAACTTTCTGATATTCTGATTTTATCCACTTTTATCATACCATAACAAATTCACCCACTTATGATCATTTAACAGAACCTAATGCATGATTATCATTTCATCTTCATCCAAGACTTAAATGCATCCTACATACACTTAATTTACTTTCATATTATCTAAACATCATATTCATCAAATCATCATCCAATCTTCTCATCATAAATGCAAGTAACCTTCTCATATTTATGAACATCCAAACAAACTTGCATATACATGCATATATATAGAAGAAGGATCCGTTAGGAACCACCCTTTATTGCGAGAACCGCGAGAACCAGTATGAACACAAACAGTAATACCTAAAAAAAATCTAAAATTCACCAAAAAAAAAAAATTTACTATTTTTTTTTTGTAAAAATCGCTATATTTCGTTTACAATTAAAAAAATTAAAAAAAAATTCGAGTCACAATTATCCATGCACATGTGCATTTGTATAATTTCTTCGACAAATTCCGTAATACATTAAAAATATTAGACGATTGCACTTTCATTTACACAACCACGTGTAATACACTACTTTTTACGTTAACAATATTAGAAATCCACATGTGCATCTATATGTATCAACATGAAATAAGGTGTGTTGGTACACTACTTTCTCTTTCATCTATCATTCCATCCATAATACGCAAACATGCACATGTGCATTTTTGTCATTTCTTTGACAAATTCCGTAATTCATTACAACTATTAGACAATTGCACTTTCATTTACACTACCATGTGTAATACAATACTTTTTAGATTACCAATATTAGAAATGCACATGTGCATCTATATGTATCAACATGAAATAAGGTGTTTTGGTACACTACTTTGAATACACTTTCCCTTTCATCTATCATACCATCCATAATACACTACCATTACCTCCTACCATCCATAATACAATACCATTACCTCCTACCATTCATAATATAATACCATTACCAATATTTTCACTTTATTACATGTATGTAAACACCATTTATACCATCCAATCAACATATTACACCATAAATTGACAACTATAACCAAACCATCAACCACTAGATATAACTAACCAAAAACCATGTATATGGGCCTACTTCTCCATTCAAAATCACAAAATTTTTGTACCAAAACACGTTATATTATGGTTATACCTAACGAAGCACATGTGCATTTTTAATATTGGTAGTGTAAAAAGTATTGTATTTCGAATGGTATTATAAATTAAAGTGCAATTGTCTATTTCTGATAACGTATTACCAATTTGTCGACGTAGTGATACATATGCACATGTGCATGGATAACTGTTACTCGAAAAAAAAAAGCTTTTTTTTTTATGTTAACGAAATATAGCGATTTTTTAAAAATAAATATTAAAAAAAATTTGAGTGTTTTTTTGATTTTTTTAGATTTATTTTTGTGTTCACATTGGTTCTCGCGGTTCTCGCAATAAGGGTGGTTCTCGCATGAACCTTACCCTATATATATATATATATATATATAGGGGAGGGTTTAAGCGAAAATTTCTTTTATTGTGAAAACTAACTAAAAAAGTCTAAAAAATATACCAATTTTTTTTATAAATTTTCGCTACTTTTTATATATAAAAAACTTTTTTTCAAAAAAAAAAAAAAAATTAGTGCACATGTGCAATAATGCACATGTGTGGTACACATATAATGCAAATGTGCAGTAGAAGTTTTTTTTTTAAATTTTTTTATATATTAAGAGTAGCGAAAATTTGTAAAAAAAAATTATCATGTTTTTTAGTTAATTTTCAAGTTTTCACAATAATTAGTTGTTTTTAATTGAACCCTCCCCTATAGGGGATGGATCATGAGAAAACTAATTTAAATGAGAAAACAAAAAACTAACTAAAAAAGCCTAAAAAACATACCAATTTTTTTTTAGAAAAATTTTATAAAAAAAATTCGTTAGTTTTTATGCATGGAAAAAAAAATTCAAAAAAAAATATATATAAATTTTTTTTTGTTGTATTGCACATGTGCACTATTACGGATATAGTGCACATGTGTAGTACACATATAATGCACATGTGCAGTACAACAAAAAAAAAATTTGAAATTTTTTTATATATAAAATATAGCGATTGTTTTATAAAAAAATTGTAAAAAAAAATTGGTATGTGTTTTAGCTTTTTTTAGGCTTTTCTAGTTAGTTTTCACATTTAGATGTAGTTTTTTCATGATCCTCTCCCTATATATATATATATATAGGGAGAGGATCATGAGAAAACTACATATAAATGAGAAAACTAGAAAACTAACTAAAAAAACCTAAAGAAAAGCTAAAAAACCTACCAATTTTTTTTTACAATTTTTTATAAAAAAATCGCTAGTTTTTATATATAAAAAATTTCAAATTTTTTTTTTGTTGTACTGCACATGTGCATTATATGCGCATTATGTGTGTACTACACATGTGCATTATATCCGTAATAGTGCACATGTGCAATACAACAAAAACTCTTTTTTTTAATTTTTTTTTTTGAAATTTTTTTTTCCATGCATAAAAAGCTGTGATTTTTTTACAAAAATTTTAAAAAAAAAATTTGGTTTGTTTTTTTGGCTTTTTTAGTTAGTTTTTTGGTTTTCTCATTTAAACTAGTTTTCTCATGATCCATCCCCTATATATATATATATATATATATATATATATATATATACATATATAAAATTTCAAAAAAAACTTGTACTGCACATGTGCATTATATGCTTAAAGTTAGATTTTGAGTTTAGTTTAGCTTTTAGGGTTAGGTTTTTTGGGGGTTTAGTATTAGGATTAGGTTTTTGTGGGGGGGGGGGGGGGGGTGAGGAGAGGGGTTTAGGTTTTTATTTATTTTTATTTTTTTGGGTGGGGGTGCATGTGGGGGGTTTAGGTTTTATTTCAGGTTTATGTTTAGGGTTTAGTTTTAGGTTTTTTTTTTTTTTTTTTTTTTTTGGGGGGGGGGGGGGGGGGGTTAGGTTCTTGGGGGGTGTCAGTGAGGGGTGGGTTAGGTGGTTTAGGCTTTATCGTATTATTTGTACATGTGCATTACAAGTTTTTTTTTTTTTAAAAGTTTTTTATACATAAAAACTAGCGAAAATTTATAAAAAAAAAATTGGTATGTTTTTTAGGTTTTTTTAGTTAGTTTTTTGGTTTTCTCATTTAAAATAGTTTTCTCATGATCCATCCCCTATATATATATGTATAGGTACGGATCAGGGGAAAACGGTGAAAAGTGTGAAAACGGTGAGAACGGATCTTGGCCGGTCACGTGGTATAGCGCGCTAAATGATGTGCAGGGGTACGATTGTCATTGTCCACGTCCCTCTAAATAATGGCGTTATGATTCCGTTTCAAACAAAATTTCAATAGAAATGACATTTTGATCGTCATGCTAGTTTTCGATGGTGTTTTTTTAAATTATTTTTTCGAAAGGCGTTTATGTTTCAATGGCGTTCTATTGATATCCAACAGATATGGCGTTTTTGTTGATTTTTACTTGTTTTAGTTGAGTTTTTTAAACCTATTTTTTAATGTTGTTTATGTTTCAATGGTTACTATATGCTAATTATTCAAATCATGGCGTTTTCATTAACATGTTTTATTCATTTTTTTTTATTATGGATTACTAATAATGCCGTTTTCATTGATTTCTCACATATTTGCATAAATATTATCAAAAACCACACAGTGAAACATGTAGATGCAATAATCTAAAAAGCAAAATACATTAGTCAACATTAAAATTATATAATTCACGGCGTTTAAGCTAATCTACATATTGTTTCATCCTTTCTTTTACACTCTTGTCTCCAGTTTCATACAATTCATGTATTCTTTCCCCCCTAAATTCAAGAAGTTTCTTACAGTTTGGTCAGTTGTGTTCTGTTTTCATTTTCGCTATGCAGCAGGATTTTTGCAATGTATTTCATCCTGAGTTCATTTAGCTGTGTTTGCTGTAGTTGATTTGAGGCAGCTTCATTTGCCAGACCACATGTCCAACCAGCTATGTGCCCCATATATGTTTCCATATGTCTCATTGCAAAAATCCGACAGTCGACCACGTTAGACGTTGTCCTCCTTTCCATCTTTTGTCTGACAACGGGCGCCCACTTCATGATCTTATGCTTTGGGTGTTTTTTAAGACGGAAGTAGTTTGCAAAACCAGCGTGCTGTAGTTTCACATTTTTTGCATATATTAGTATGGCGTTTTGTCAACATAGTTCCTATATACAATTTTTTTAAGATACTTACCAATTTTTCCACCCATCCATCATACTTGTCTTTAATGCTGAGTTTATCCTCTACAGCGCTGTTATCCAATACATCAACTCTGTGGTGTTTTATGTTGAAGCAGGCAACATAGAATTGTCTTGCCCATATTATTGGTAGGAAGACCAGTTCATAATCTATTATGTTATATTATTGGTAGGAAGACCAGTTCATAATCTATTATGTTTCTATCTTTCTGGTCTCATTTGAAACGAGCGTTTTTCAAAACCGTTGCCATGATTATGTTGAATTCTTTGTATCGATAACTTACTTTCGTCATTTCGTCGTACACTGGACGATTCTGTAATATTGAGCACCACATTTTAAACAATAAAACAATGTCCTAATATAATTTCATCAATTAAATATAGTAATAGAGTTACCAGCATTATTTCTGTGCAAAAAAACCTTGAGGGTGATTCTTGAGCCTTGTATCTTTCTTCATAGTTCAGGATATGCACCCAACATTGAATAATGTCGATGTGTGCATCTAATCCTGGTCTCATGCTCTCATAAAACACCCTTGCGAGTTTAAACTCTCCTCCCATCTTGAACATGATAGTACAAAAAAACATCATATGGCGTTTTAGTTATCCAAACTCATTCTATTATAAGACATGGTGTTTTGAGCATTTTTACATGCATATTCAAGTAAACGTGATAAATGCAAAGTTTGGCGTTTTTATTTTAGAGAAGTGTACATACTCGTATTCACCATATCTAGTGAAGATGTATGTGGCAACGTTGGTTTCATGGTTCTTCTTTTATTCATGTATAACCACTTGCCTCCTTACATAAGGTAACAAACATGCCCTGCTCATTTTTGTATCTCTCTTCCCCTTCTCTCCCATAGTCTTTTCGTTTATATTTTCATCTTCTTCATCGTCTTGATCAGCTTCTTCATCACCAGACAGCTCTTCAGGGTTTAAAATTGTGTTATCTTGCATCAACTTTGTGATGTCTGGAGTTTTGTCCTCGTCATCCTTCTCCTGCACATCAGGCCTGTTTAGTGTTTTGGGTGGTGATATGTTGATGGTGTTTTCATCTTGGGGTTTATGGGGTGTCTCTTCTTCTTCAAAATTTTGCAAGAGGTTCTTCCCACTTGCAGATGGTGGCTCCTCACATGGCGTTTTATCAAACACTACACCTTGTTGGTCAACACTTTTGTTCACCATCTCCCTTTCAGTTTCAGCGTGACTTCAAGTCGTTGGTGTCCGTCGAGACTTTGGTGAGAGTTTTGTAAAACAAATAGAGATCGGAACAAGTCGTCGAGGTTCGGGTTTCACCCCTGACTTAACGACTTCGTTCCTGTTTTTGATAAAATAAAGGAGAAATTATGCGTCAAAGTATGGATTTCACTCCTGATTTAGCGCAAATTCTCCTGTTTGTAGGCAAAATGCGAGTCGAACAAGCAATTTCGTCAAGAGTTTGCGGTTTTCACACCTAATCTCGACCTAATTGCTCGTTCATCTTTGAAAATTAGAGTGCAGTGATAGTGTAGCGTAAGTGAGATTAGCGAGAAATAGTAAGTAAGCTTGTACATAATCCCTATAGGACATGCACAAGTCGGTCTGTTGGTACCTAACTATAGAATAGGTCATTTCTGAGACATCGACCCGGACTAGGTTGAGTCTTGCCTAATTCCCTATAGTTATGGCTCTGATACCAATCTGTCACACCCTAACCGATGGCGGAATCATCGGGGCGCTGCACTGAGCGAAACAGATTGTTCAAAGAAAATCCATAACGACTAAATTACCAAATAGTTTAAATATTATGTCCCATACCATAACCCATAAGATAATCTAGTTATTACAGACAGAGATATTCTTCAAACAAATAAACATGTTCCGACAACTCAGATTTTCAAATAAAGTAAATTGTCTTTGTTTCTAGACTCTTTCCTAGCCTCGATTTCACAGCAAGCCAAGCATTCTAACATCTTAAGCACCTGCCACATACGTTAAAGTAAAAGTCAATACACATAGTGTAAAGGTGAGCATACAAGTTTGATAGTAGCATATAGAGTTTGAAATCGTTTACGCATAACCAGCACGTACACAGTGTGAAATGAAGCACATAAGTTATCGACATGATGCTATCAATACCAATGACTGTGCGTTGACTGCGCAAGGCAGTTCGTAATACACACTCACCACTGTAAGCCATGTAATTAATTGTCCTTAACAACCCCTGAGTGAACAGGTGCTGAATCCAAACAAATAGTACTATCGTTGCTAAGGCAGGTAGACAGAATTCCATGTGTAAACATAACAAACAAGCATTCATTAAGTCACGTATAACATGCGGTAACGGTTAGCTTTAAAGTATTGCGTAGTGTGTTCAATGTGGTTTAGTATAAGTAATGTATGTAACACCCAAAAGTGCGTAAAGCAAAAAGGGTTTGAGTATACTCACAGCGATTAATGGATTGAAGGGATCGCTAGAGAGTAAGGTTAGCCTGATCAGAATGATAACATAAACGATAAGCGACGCGTAATATGATACAAAGTGACTGAGGTTCGAACAACAATCCGATTTGGTGGCAATCCGATAGGGTGGCCAGTCGCTCGGGTGATAATCCGTTCGGACGGCCATCCGATCGGGTGACCATACGAGTGGATTGTTACCTCGTTTGGGATGGATGTGTTTGTGTATGATGGCTTGTCTTTTGAAGTTTTCGTTGTAGCATTTTGAAAATAGAGAACTATCTCTACCTTTCAGGTCGGTCGATCGAACGGCCGTTCGATCGGACAGCAATCCGATTGGCGAGACTTCTCAAGTTGAGAACAAGTTCACAGTAGGATGGTCACTCGATCGGATGGCTATCCGATCGGGTGGCAATCCGCTCGGATTGAACATGTTGAAAAATTGATTAAGTGTTGACGTCAAAACATCACATGGTCGAGTGGCAATCCGATCGGATGGCAATCCGATCGGACGACAATTCGTTCGATGTTCAAAACCTCAAATGTTAAGTGTGGGACCCAAGGTGCAATCCGACCGGGTGGTCGTCTGGTCGGGTGGCAATCCGATCGGACGGCAATCCGATCGGATGGCAATCCATCCCAGATGACATGATCGTCTTCTTCCTTGGTTGTTTTGGCAGTTTCTCGTTTTCTCGAGACTGTTTGATAACGTGCTAAACAACAGAAACCTCGTCAAGACTTAGTGACCCGATCGGACAGGAACCACCCTAGTCCGACCAGCTAACTATTCGAGACGGTGTTTCATGTTTAACCCGAAATCAGTGTTCTCGTGGATAGAATCCAGATCTTGAACCAACACATCAACAAGAAAGAGTAGAAGATTAGAACAAGCTCCGATTCTATCGGTTTTGAGTTCATTGAGTGTAAAAGAGTTGAAAGAAAGCTTGAAAACCATCTTTCAATTCTTTTCACCATGATTATGTTCAGATCTATGAAAGATCTTTGTTTATTAATGTGGAAATCATTCAGATCTGAGTTGTTCTTGGTGGGTTGAAGCCAAAACATGAAGTTCATAAGAACACCATGATGGCATCATCCTAGAAAACCTCAAATCTAGTGATTTCACGGTTAAAAGTTAAGATTCAAAAGATAGAAACATGTAGGAATGCGTGTAGATTGAGAAAGTACAATATTTAGGTTAAAAAATTACAAGATTTGAGAGAAATCTGAAGAAATAGCGGTTGGAAAGAGTGGAGAGGGAGAAAGAGCTGTCAACATCAAGTGAGGTTGACATATGGGGTATTTATAGGGTTTCCATAAATGGAAAGGAGGAGACGAGAGGCTGGTTGGTCGAGTAGCAGCCCGTCCGGGTGGCAGCTCGGTCAAGTGGCACTCCGCTCGGGTGGCAGCCCGGTCGGGTGGCAACTCGGTTGGCTGGCCAATCGGTTCGAGTGCAAGGCGTGATGAGTTTTGCAGTCACGATTCGAGTGTTGAGCGTTGCAAAGTGTTAGAGTTTTCTATTCAAATTAGTTTTAATCCCAACTACTATATCAACATACAAGCATCCGTATTTAGCGTTCGTTTAGCGTTTGCGATTGAGTTGCGATTGTGTTTCGATTAATCACCACATCCTAAAACATAAATAACATGCACAAGTAACACATAAATAGCACACACACTTAAAATAACATTCCACACACATAATTCGAGTTGCGATTGCGATAACGATAAGCGATAAATCGATTAGACATGCGATTAATATGCGATTATTAATAGATACTCCACATAATACAACTATTGCGATAACAAAATTAGACTAATTACAAGTTAAGGAAGTCAAAACAGGAATTGAGCAAGGAGTGACAGATCACAATTAGCAATCTTTTCTTCCTTTGACTTCAATCTTGACTTTGACTTGGACTTTTGAAACACGGGGTGTTACAGCCTCCCCTAGTTGAGGGAATTTCGTCCCGAAATTAGGCCGAAGCCATAACAAACAACTGCGGGTACTTCGCCTTCATGTCGCTTTCGAGTTCCCAAGTGAACTCCGCGCCTCGTTTGCCTTCCCATCGAACCTTCACAATGGGAATGCGCGAGCATCTGAGTTGCTTGGTTTGGCGGTCCATGATTTTGACATGCTTCTCCACGAAGTGTAGTGTTTCGTTTACTTGAAGATCTTCTAGAGGTACAATTAAATCATGCTCAGCCAGGCACTTTCTGAGGTTCGACACATGGAAAGTTGGATGAACGTTGCTAAGTTCCTCCAGTAGTTCGAGTCTGTAAGCGACTTTTCCGATTCTTTCCAGAATCTTAAAAGGTCCAACATATCGAGGCGCTAGTTTCCCTTTCTTGCCGAGTCTAACCACACCCTTCCAAGGTGATACCTTTAGGAGTACGTAGTCGCCAACATCAAATTCAAGGGGCTTGCGTCGTCTATCGGCGTAACTTTTCTGACGACTCCGAGCTTTCAGCAGATTGTCTCAAATTTGGAGGACTTTGTCACTCGTTTCTTGCAATAGCTCAGGACCGGTTAATTGCGAGTGCCCGATCTCGTGCCATACAATTGGCGATTGACATTTTCTTCCGTATAAAGCCTCAAAAGGTGCCATTTGAATGCTGGAATGATAACTGTTATTATACGAGAATTCGACTAAAGGTAAGTATGCGTCCCAATTACCACCGAAATCTATGACACACGAACGGAGCATGCTTCAAGGGTACGAATCGTTCTTTTAGTCTGACCGTCGGTTTGAGGGTGAAATGCGGTACTTATCCGTTTGAAATGTTTCCCATAGATGCGAGGTAAACCGAGCATCATGGTCAGAGATGATGTCGTGAGGCGTCCCATGTCGACAAATGATCTCATCGGTGTAGATTCGGGCTAATCTTTCTACCTTGTAGTCTTCTCGTATTGGCAGAAAATGAGCAGATTTGGTCAAACGGTCAACGACAACCCAGATCCTATCGTGACTTGATGGCGTACGCAGAAGTTTCGTTATGTAGTCCATAGCTATACTTTCCCACTTCCACATAGAGATCCGGGGTTGTTCAAGTAAGCCATGAGGGTCTTTGGTGCTCGGCCTTGACTTTCGAGCAAGTCAGGCACTTTCCAACATAGAGGGCGATATCTCTCTTCATGCCTAGCCACCAGTAGTTGTATCGAAGGTCCTTGTACATCTTGTCGGCACCGGGATTGTTGCGATTGAACCCTACCAGAGGAACAGATAATTAAAGCCAAAACTGGATCAGAGCAGTGGATCCAGAATAAGCAGATGTTACATACAAGTCTCTCCCCTTGATAGTGATTTCAACATCTGCTGACCTCCTATCTATTGATTGTGCAAACTGCTGACCTACAACTGCTGATCAAGTGAAGGCCTGATGAAAGACTAAAGCTCTGCTGTTCAATCTACTGCCTTGAGTCAAGCACTGCTGATCCGGACAAGTACTGCTAGGTTCACAGCAGTGGAGGGATGCAGCAGTTGTTTATTCTGTCTTTATGTAATGTAATGTAATAGCAGTGTTTGTATTGATCAGAGGTTAGAGTTTGTTAGGAGGTTAGATGTCACTTTCATGGTGACGTCAGCTTAGATGCTCAGTAGTTTGCAAGTGCCTATAAATAGAACAGTGCTCTGTACTGTTCTATCAACTCTTTGCAAAACCGTCTTTTCTGCACGAACAAACACTGAGCTCTGGCTGAGGGGGAGTTTGTATTCAATCATTGCAATTGTAATCGTAATTGAAATAAATTCAATCTTTTGGTTCATTGTGAAAAATGTTTGATCAAAGCAATACTCTCGTTTGATTGTATGCAAAGTTTGTTTCCATCAAAATTCCGCTGCACAACTCATCCATTTCCATATTAATTTCAAACGTAAAATACAATCAAAACCAAACTAAGATCCAACAATTGGTATCAGAGCTAGAACAGTCAAATTTGATTTAACAATCATTTTGACATAAATAGTTCAGCTCATAACAGTTGATACTGATAGTTTGTTCGTTTGTGTTGAAAAACAGAGCAAGGTTTAATCACCATCAAAGTTGATTAATCAGTGTCTGTAAAACAACCTGGATGACGTCACAATCTCAAGATGATAAGAATAACATTGGCTCGCTTTTTAAACCACCTATGCTTAAACGAAATGAATCCAACATCTGGGAGCGGAGGATGGGTCACATCCTCGCTCAACAAAACACTGGATGTTGGAGGTCTGTTGTTTTTGGTCCCCATGTTCCTATGGTGCCAAGCGCCGAAGATGCTAAGAAGTTCGTTCCTAAACCAACTGAAAACTATACTGAAACTGATTTCCAAAAGTTCGAACTCGATGCTAAAGCGTTTAGCATCATAGCATCTGCGCTACCCAATGAGATTTACGCTGGACTGTTACACTGTAACAGTGCCAAAGAGCTTTGGGATGCGCTGAAGGAACAGTTTGGGGGAACCGAAGAAGTCATTGAAAACAATAGGGAAATACTGAACCAGCAGTATGAAACATTTTGTCATATCAAAGGTGAATCACTGACGCAACAATTTGAGCGTTTCAGTTGTCTCATCATTGAACTAAGGCTTGTTAAAGTAACTTTTCTGAACTCAACTCAAAATAGCAGGTTCCTTAGGTCACTGCCAGAAAAATGGGACACCATAGCTTTTGTCACCAGAAACTCTGCTGAGTTCAAAGATCTGACCCTGACCCAACTTCATGGTAGACTCCTGACCTATGAAAGGGAGTTGAACCAGAAAAAGAAGTTGCAAGAGTCTGGAAAAGTTGCTGATGATTACTCATTCGGTAGCACAGCTCTTTTCGGTCAGGAAGAATCTGGGAGCAGCGGTAAGGATCAGGGTTATGATCACTTCATTGATATAACTGCTGGAGCAAATTTTAACAACCCTGATCCTCACTCTGCAAACTATGCATTTACAGCTAATGAAAACCAGATGTCAGATAATTTGTGTTCTGAACTCAATGATTTGCAACATTTTGATCCCACTGACTTAGAAGAGATGGACATTCTGTACCAATTGGCTTTGCTCAGTGTTAGAACTAGCAAATTCTATAAAAGAACAGGGAGAAAATTCCTAGGGTTACATGGGAATTTAAGGGTGGGGTTGGATAAATCAAAAATTAAGTGTTACAAGTGCAATAGGCTAGGGCACTTTGCTAGGGAATGCAGAACTCAAAACACTGGACCAATAGTCACTCATCCCAGCTCAAACCCTAGACCACAAAATCAAAGCACTGTTCTCTATACCCAATATACCCCTGCAGCTCATGTTAACACTGCTCACTATGCTGCTACCCCTGTGCCTGTGCATTATGTCCAAACCACTGTTCCACAAATTCAGTATGTTCAAACCCCTGTCCCTCAGGCACAAGTGCAACCTGTTGCACCTCAAACAGCTGCTCCAGCAGCAGTACAACCAGAACAACAAAGCTTCTTCACTCAAGGCTTTGTTGACTGGAGCAGTATGCCTGATGAGCTTAGTGATGAAAATTTTGCACTCTATGCTTTCAATGAACCTTCTAATGATGAATTTTGTTTGATGGCATTAGAGTCAATACTAGAGGGGCTAGAAACTGAAGGTGAACAGCAAAGTACTGAAACAGTGGATGAGGTGACTGAAGCAGTGGTTACTGCTGTGGCTGGTGAACTACTGCTGGGAGAAAGTTCAGGAACCTTGATTGAACCAATGACAGACCCATGGTCCAAAGAGGACAAAGAAGAAGAGAAAGATGAGAAAGCAGGTGAGAAAGAAGAAAGAGCTGATGATGAAGAAAATCATCAATGTGATTGTGCAATGATGGCTGCTGCCAAGGTATCTCCTCAAGTTCTTGAAAAACTGTGTTCTGACAATTGCATTATTGCTTTTGCTAACATCAAAGAGGTAAATGAAAACCTTCGGGATAAAATCTTAACTGAAGAAGTCAAATTTGAAAGGTCTGTAAAAGAACTTAAAAACAAATTGGCTGAAAAAGAGAAAGAGATCAGTAGTCTGAAAGAAGAGCAGAGTATAACCAAAACTCAACTCCAAACTATGGTAGAAAAATACCAAGTTTGCAAAAAGGAGTTGGAGTCTACCCAGATCACCTGTGAAAAATGGGTGGAATCATGCAAAGGGTATGAGGTTATGCTTGAAAAACAGATTAAAAGCAATGTAAAATTCGGTGTTGGTTATAGAAAACATGATGATGAAAACACTGCTTTTGAAAAATCTGTTCAAACCACTGATGTAACCACTGAGTACATTCCAACAAACAAGAAGGGCCAAGAAGTGAAAATCACTGACAAACTTGGTAACAAAATCACACTTGACAGGCCAATGGGATCCTCTACTTTTGAGGAGATTGAGAAATATCAGTTTAAACCCACATGGTCTGATGAGTGTGATATTCTTGAAAATTTCAAGCCTATGGACTTTACAACCACTGATGGTGTTAAAGCTCCAAAAGCTAAAGTCATTCCTCTCAAGGATGTCCCAGCAGAGGTTAAAAACTCTGCTGCAAAGGAATCCGAAAAGAGAAAGAAGAGAGAAAAGATCAATAACCTGTTTTGTGAATTTTGTGAGAAAAGGAATCATCTAACAAAAGATTGTTTCCATTTAAAAGCATATGATTTGAACAAAACAAGTGTCATTGTTTCTGCAGAAAGCTGCAATGTCTGTGGTAAATCAAACCACAAAACTCAAGCATGTGTGTATCTCAAAAACTTTGATGTTAAAAAGAATGAATACACTGCTAAAACATCCTTGAGTCCATCAACATCATCAGTCAAATTCACCAAAAACCAACCACTGTTTGTGCCAGTTCAAACAGCTATCACAAAACAGCTGAACCAAACATCTGTCAAAAGAGATGTTCAGGTTACTGATGCACCCCCTGCCAATCAATACAGAAGAGGTAAGGGACAACCACAACCATCTTACCAAAGGATTCCACACGTTTATGAGACCTACGAAAGGCCCTCTAAACCTAAAGTGAATAGGCATCCTTTTGGTTATCAACAGGTGATTGGTCAAGACCCCCAACAGTGGTTAGCAAGAAACAGTCCTAAAACTGTCCAAACCCCTGACTTAACCACTGTCCATCAATCTGCATCCATCCCAGACACTGTTGAGACCCCATCCAAAGCCTTATTGGCTTTGGAAACCCTAATGAACTAATCCTTTTACTTCATGTGCAAGGAGCTTCTGCCTGCTTAGATAGCCTCTGGTATGTTGATAGTGGAGGCTCCAGGCACATGACTGGATGTAAAGCCCTACTCAAGGATTTCAAAATTCATGGAGGGGGTGATATATTCTTTGGGAATAACAGTAAAGGGAAAGTTCTGGGGTCTGGTACAGTACAGTCTGGCAATATAAAATTTGAAAATGTCAATCTGATAGTCAGTCTGAAATTCAACCTCCTGAGTGTTTCACAAATGAGTGACAAGGGGTATGGGTCATTCTTCACAAAGGAGTGTTGTAGGATTGTTGGACCAGAAAAGGTCAAAAAGATTGAAGCAATAATAAAAACTCGTCAAACAAAACTTGTTGCTCAAAGAAGTGGCAATGTTTATGTTGTTGATATGTCAAAAGAGTGTCCCAGAGCTGATGCCTGTCTGTTCTCAGCTGCCTCTAACAAAGAGATAGAACTGTGGCACAGAAGACTGGGGCACACAAATTGCCACACCCCGAAAATATCAGAGCTGGCGTGACTGGACTGGTATCTTCATTGCACAGCGGAAGTATATGAGCTAAGACTTTCAGAAATTGAACGCCCGCTAAGTACTCGAAATCCCGTGGGTTCTTCTATTCCAACCGTTCCATAGCTTTGAAAATGCAACCTGAGAAAGAACATGCGAAAAAATCAACATAATGTTGAGCGAGTTCATAGTTTGTTTTGTATCAAATGCGTTTTAAAACACTTGAAATCTTGCATTTGAAAAACCGGTTTGTGAGATCTTAATATCTCAAAGCATTTGAAATGTCGTCTTTGTATATCGGTAACGAAATGTTTTATGCTATGTTTATAAACCGATATATGTAACTGTTGAGTTCGTAAACCAGTAATGATATGTTTTCTGTCGTATCTGTAAACTGGTATTGAAGTGATTCTTGTTATCCTTGTAAACCGGTATTGAAATGTTTTCTGGTATCTTGTAATCCTGGTATGTTCTGGTTTAAAATCATGGAGTCTGTTTAAGATCTATCAGTGGGTAGCTAGCCCCCTGACATAATGCGCCATAAGCAGAATAACCAAACCGTAGACACTTAGTTCGCATTGGGATCAACAAAAGCACTCCACGGTTAACAACTAGGAGTGGGGCGTGCCTCAAGCCCAATAGATCTACACCTTTTGCACCTTGGTCACTACGTGATTAATGGTTATTAGCGTGTATTCCCTACTTATGCACATTAATCCTGCCTCCTACTCCGTAATTAACATACCAATAGTTTAACATGTATTTCCCCTCGAAGTTTTTGAAAACAAAACATTGAAAACAGTGAAAGGAGGGACATGAACTCACTGGGTTGTCTTGTTTTCCGTACGCTAGTGGACTATCCAGCCCTAGTGACATTGGGACTTTGCCCACGTCATTAAACTCATGCATGTTTCGAAAACCTTGTATTGTTGTAAGAACCGGTAAGTTTAGCTTAAACCTTTTCGAAAACCATTTGAGTTCGTTGAAATCCTGTTGCGAAATGGTTTATAAACATATGATTTTTGTTTCTCGAAACATTGTGTTTTTGCAAAACTTGCATGTCTTTCCACCCCCGAAAACATTTATAAAAATGTAAAACAGTAAAAAGTGGGGGTTATGAACTCACCTTGATATTCCTGTGCAAAGCTAGCTTAGTGTGTTTCCGTAGTGCCGTTCCAAGAACGTGAACTCGCTAGCGTGCAACTAACGCATTCCTAATCAAGGAATAATTATAAGTTTCTAAATAAACGTAGCTAAACTACGTGTCCGAGCTCTACCGAATCGTTAACTAAACGATTCTAGGGTAGTGTTATCTTGACTTAGAATAACCAATCAATGGTTATTTGATCCCGTTTATATTCGGGATAAAACTAAGTCTCGAGATCGACTTAGTTTTTGAGTGTTTTAGAATATATATATATACGTTTATGTTTACAATCAAAAATATTGATACGAAGTCATGTTAGTCGTCGCGAGTAGTAGGCGTAAACAGATAAAATGTATATATATATATATATATATATAAATATGAAATCTGTACTCCTGAAATGAACATATACGACTGTATTCGTGTTACAATTATAATCGGATTCTAGACGATTGAAATAAGTATAACAATTATATTTATTTCATAAAATTTTCGAATGCTTAATCCTTTGAAATTCAAATTCCGAATTCCGTCGTTTGAAATAATATAAACATTTATATTTATTTTATAATAGCGTTCGGAAATATCAATGTTTGAATAAATATAAATAATTATATTTATCTAGATAGGTGTCGGGTTTCGTTAAGTTGTAACTCGCGTATTGTCGAAATGTTATAATTTTAGTTTATAAGTTATAAAACGTCACTAAAATAAACATACTTTTATATTTATTTTATAAGAAACTTAGACTTCGATAAGTTTCGTAAAGAATTAAACACGTTTTATAACTCGGGTTTTTAGCGAAAATCGGACAGAGTTTCCTCTGTTTTTGGGATAACCTCGACAATAAAAGTCGTCGTATTTTGTCAAAATTCAGCAATAATTCAACCAATAAACACTATATATAAAAAATTTCTCGTTAAATATAACCAAAACGTAAGCTAGTATTTAGTCGAATCGGGTCGAGCTCGTTCGCGTAAACTAACTAAAAGATAAACTAACGTGAACTAGCTTGCTATGCATAAACTTTACCGCGTCGTGCGTTGACTGGTTTCGACCCGCTGACCAGGTTGACTGAGTTTGACCATATTCGACTGAGTTGACTGCCTTTGACTGAGACTCGAAAGCGAAATCGGAACCTGAACCATTCTGTTGACTGCTTTAACTCATTGACCGAGTCGAGTGGGTTGACTGGGTTGACTCGCTGAGTTGACCGAGTTGACTTTCTGATCCGTTCTGACTCGAATCCGAACCCGAGATGGCGTTGATTAGGTTGACCCGGAACCAAATATGAATCGCGTGAACCGAAACTGCTCGTTGACCTGTTTTGACCGAGAGCAAAACTGACCAGAACCGAACCAAAACGTGACCTGAATCTGATATGTATCCTCACCTTTATCAATCTCAGCCATCATTCAACATCTTTAACAAAATTCAGCAACATCATTATCGGTCATCAAAACCGAACAGGAGGCGAAGAGAAATAAAGAACGGGGGACGGGGTTTACCGTAAAGTTGTCTGGGAGAAACAAACCGCTGCCACCACCATCATCTTCTCCGGAGCATAACGTCACTGGCGAGACCACCGCAGACGCCTCCAGTGCCGTTGCCGCCAATCACATCGCCTCTCTCTCCGTCTGCTCTCTCTCTCTGTCTCTTTGTGTCGCACCGCTGCACCACCACCGGACGGTGGTGGTGGTGCTCCGTATGTAGATCGAAGAAAGGGGGAGGGGCTGTGGCCTGATGTGCGATCCCCGGAGAAGAAGGGGACGCCGGAGCACCGCCATACCCGGCTCCGGTTGCTGCAATGTCGGGTGAGGGAGGGTGAGTTTGTTGTTTAGGGCTTTGCTTTGGAGAAGATGGACATTCATGAGTTGTGTGTATGTTTGATTTAGATAAAGTGCAGCTCAAAGTGAGAGGGAAAGCTTGGTGTCGGCTGAAACCAAATGAGGCAACTAGGGTAACACTTCTCTTAAATAGGTAGGTTTTCCCTAATGGGCTTGGGCTTGGGCCCAAGGCCCACAAGCCCAGTCCCCGTGTTTTAAGTGGCCCGTTTGGTTCCTATGATCCAGTTTTCAAGACCCGTTTTTCTAAAAAAAAATGACGTAAATTATTGTTACAAAATCAAAAGTCTTAATTTAGTGTCGGTAATCGCGTTTGCGCGTTCGTTCGCCAATCACGGTCAAAGTCGCGTTTTTCGATTGTCATGCGTTTGTGATGTTTTGAAAGCACGAAAAATTCGAAAAACTAAATTTATAAGTATAAAATACTTGTAGAAAATTCGTATTTGTCGGCGTTAATCACCTGTTAATCACGTAATTAAGAGCCGCAAATCGCCGGTTGTCACACAAATCTTAAGACAATCACTGAAATTTCAAAAAATGGTTTGGTAAGAGGCCTACCACAAAAATTGTTTTCATGTTCTGAGCATTGTGTTTCCTGTTTAAAAGGAAAGCAACATAAAAGCTCCTTTAAGTCCATTGAAGAGTCCAAAACAACCCGGTGTTTGCAAATGCTGCACATGGATTTGTTTGGCCCAGTTCAAGTCATGAGTCTCAAAAAGAAGAAATACTGTTTGGTTATTATTGATGACTTTTCTAGGTTTACATGGACTTTCTTTTTACACTCAAAAGATGAGACTGCAGGCATTTTGCAAGACTTTGTGATACAGGTTGAAAAGCAATTTGACCTTCCAGTGAAAGTCTTCAGGAGTGACAATGGCACAGAATTCAAGAATAAGGAGTTGGATGCCTTCTGTGTGAAGAAAGGGATTGTAAGGCAGTACAGCATCCCTAGAACACCAGAGCAAAACAGGGTTGTGGAGAGAAAGAATAGAACACTGATTGAAGCTGCTAGGACCATGCTTGCTGATTCAGGTTTGCCTTTGACTTTTTGGGCAGAGGCAGTAAACACTGCTTGCTAGGTCCAAAACAGAGTTTTAATCAACCCCAGGCACAAAAAGACTGCCTATGAAATTCTGTACAAAATTAAACCACTGATCTCATATTTCAAAGTCTTTGGCTGCCCATGTTTCATTTTGAACTTAAAAGATTCCATCTCAAAATTTGCAGCCAAAGTTGATTGTGGTTATCATCTGGGATACTCAACCACTGCCAAGGCCTACAAAGTGTTTAATACACGGACCAAGGCAGTGGAGGAGACCTTGAATATGAAGTTCAATGAACTCTCATCAATGAAAATCCCAGCAAATCCTGCTAATCTGTTTGACCTTGAAAAATTTACTTTTGAAAATACTGCTGTCAAGACTAACAGTGCAGGTCCATCAGCGGATTCAACACCAGAGTATGGGTATGAAATCATCATCCCTCAAAAGTCTGTCAGAATGGGAAGGGCATCAGTTGTTCAAAACAGCTGTCAAAGCTCAACCACTGCTACATCAACAGTTGCTGACCAAAGTAGCCCCAAAACCACTGCTTCCACATCCTCAAGCACAGTTGATAAAAGTCCCCAAACAGTGGATAAAAATCAGCTTGTGTCCACACCATTGCCTCCAATTCCACCACCTTTTGAAGCCACTGCTGGGTCATCAAAGTCACCAGCAGTGGTTAGCTCAGATGATACACATTTGCAGCCCTCACCAACAAATGCCATCATACCATACCAAGGAGATTTAATCTTTTTGAGATCTCATCCACCTGATCAAATTATTGGCAACATCAATGAAGGGGTGCTCACAAGAAGCCAAACCCAAAACATTTGTCTTTTTGCTGGTTTTCTATCACTCCATCAGCCAGTCAAGTACCAAGAGGCACTGAAAGACAACAGCTGGGTAGAAGCCATGCAAGAGGAGCTCCAACAGTTCAAAAGACAGCAAGTATGGGAGCTTGTACCACTGCCAAAAGATGTCAGTCCCATCGGCACAAAGTGGGTCTTTAAAAATAAAACTGATGAAAGGGGCATTGTTGTCAAGAATAAAGCCAGGCTTGTGGTTCAAGGTTACAGACAGGAAGAGGGGATTGATTATGATGAAACATTTGCCCCTGTAGCAAGACTGGAAGCTATAAGACTGTTCCTGGACTTTGCTGTCAACCACAACATGAAGGTGTTTCAAATGGATATCAAAAGTGCTTTCCTCTATGGTACAATTCAAGAAGAGGTGTATGTTTGTCAACCTCCAGGTTTTGAGGATCCATTTTATCCAGATCATGTCTACAGGCTAAATAAAGCTTTGTATGGCCTGAAACAAGCACCTAGGGCCTGGTATGAAACTCTTTCCACCTTTCTACTCTCAAATGGTTTCAAAAGAGGTACCATTGATAAAACACTGTTTTTAAAATGGAGAGGAAAGTATTTAATGATTGTCCAAATTTATGTGGATGACATTATTTTTGGATGTGTGAAGAGTTTAGGGAACTCATGACAGCTGAGTTTGAAATGAGTGCAATGGGTGAGCTGCAATGCTTTCTTGGTCTCCAAGTTCAGCAAATGCAAAATGGAACTTTCATTCATCAAAGCAAATATGCTAAAGAACTTTTAAAAAAAATTGATATGAATGATTGTAAACCATGCAGCACACCCATGGCAACAAATAAGCTTGTCATGTCTGATGAAAGGGATGAGCTGATTGACCAAACACTTTATAGAAGCATGATTGGGTCTTTATTGTACCTAACTGCATCTAGACTAGACATCATGTTTGCAACATATGTCTGTGCAAAAAGTCAATCAGCCCCCAGAAAATCAAATCTCATTGCTGTAAAAAGGATCTTCAGATACATAAAAGGTGCTCCCACACTTGGTATCTAGTATTCTGCTAATGGGAATATCAAGCTTTCAGGTTTTTCAGACAGTGACTTTGCTGAATGTCACACCACAAGGAAGTCCACATCAGGAGGGTGCCAGTTTCTAGGTGATTGCTTAGTTTCATGGCAAAGCAAAAAGGAAGCAGCTGTTTCAACATCCACTGCTGAAGCTGAATACATTGCTGCTACAAGCTGTACAGCCCAACTCCTGTGGCTTCAAAATCAGTTGCTGGATTTTGGTATCACTGCCTTAAAGACACCACTCATGTTGGATAGCCGGGCAGCAGAAAATATCATCAAAAATCCAGTTTCCCATTCAACCACCAAACACATCGACATCAGACATCACTTTGTGAGGGATTGCTATGAAAAAGGTTTGATTTCTCTGCATCATGTTCCAACTAAAGACCAGCTGGCAGATGTGCTCACAAAAGCATTAGACACAGCCACCTTTGAAAGCTTGGTCTCTAGGATTGGCATGCTAAACATGGAATAACAAGCAACATCTTGTTTTTCTATGGATAAAAGCATTAAAATGTTTTCAGAAAATCAAAAATCCATCCTTAAAAATAGCTAAAAATGAAGTTTTCATTAAAATCCTTAAAGTCTGCCATAACCACTGCTTGTTCAAAAGTCTGTTCTACTTCAAAGTCTGTCCACTGCTGAAAGCCATCCTCTGTCCTTTCATTTCCTTGATAAACTCTGTTGTTCAAAAGCAGTGTCTTATCCACTGATATGCTATCCACTGATAGTTAAAATCATCCACTGCTTCCATTTTACCGTTGTAACCACTGCTTTCATCAGTAACTTTCATAAAAGTACTGTCCTTCATTTCATCAGAGGTTGGCATGTGGGCAGTACATAGTGGTCAGACCTTTTGTAACCGCTGCCACGTCAGCCTTCACTTTTTCCTCTATAAAACCCCCACTTCACATCAAAAACAGGGTTTTACTGTCGAATTGAATTCTCAAAAATTCTCTTCTCAAAACAGTTTTTCTTCAAATTCCTTCACAACTTCCTTCGATCATCATCTCCAAAATGACAAAATTGAAGTCATCTGCAAAACCCACTTCCAAATCAACATCCAAACAAGCCTCTCAAAAGGCAAAACCCGCTGAAATTCCACACAAACCATCTCACAATCTTCTGGGTCTTCTCACAAAACCCGGCACCACAAATATCTTCGACTCCATCCTTGCTACCATCTCCGCATCAAAGTACAAAACTTTGTTAACAGCGGATGCACCAATTTACTTGACAACCCAAAGAGAGTTCTGGAAGAATGCAATCCTTGAAAAACAAGGAGACAATGTAATATCCATCAACTCTTCTCTAAAGGGTAAAGCCGTCAAGATTACATCATAATCCATCTCAGAGGTCTTTCAACTCGACGATCAGGAAGGTAAAATTACTTTTCCCAAAAACGAGTTAAAAAATGATTTTCTGGAAAGAGGGTATAATGCAGAAGTGAAAAAGGACACCTTACAAAAAGGTTACTTCCCTTCTGCAACAAGGTTTTTATTTCATACCCTTCTAATGTGTGTTTCAAACAAAACCACTGCTTTTAATGAAATACCATTAAAAATTCAAAATCTGGGATATGCTATTCTTCAAGAAGAAAATTTTAATTATTCCCGGGAAATTTTTAATGATCTGGTTAAAAATGTTGAAACAAAATCATTCTTACTGTTTCCAAGATTTCTAAGCTATTATTTTGAAAAGAAATTCAGTAAGGATGATATTGCTGCAATAAACCAAGGTGACTCTTTACAAATGCACAGCTTTACTGCTGAAACTTTTACCAGAATGTCAACACCTTGCAAAACACAAGCAGAGGTGCCTGAGCAGAAATTAGCAGCTACCACTGCTCCTCAGGTATCTGCTGCTGAGCCCACTGCTCAAGGTGATCAAAGTAGCAGCACAACTGCTTTGAAACCCACACCTAAAATCACCAAAAAGCCACAGAAAAAGAAAAATCAAAAACCCCCCAAACCCATCAAAAAGGCAACTCTGGAGGATGAGATACCAGAGCAACTGCCTGTGACAAAACAAAAGTTACAAGAAACCACTGCTGCTTCTTCCTCACAGCAGTTGGTACAAATATCTCAACCCATAACCGAAACTCCTCCTGCTTCTTCTCAAAAAGAATAGGTTGTACAAATAGGGACTCCACAATATGATGCTCTGGAAACACTCGTTTCGATCATCCACAGCCCAATGCCCGGGGCAAATTCTCTTTCTACACCAAACATCACATCCACAATTCCCCCACCAACAAAACTTCTGTTGGATGCAATTGATTTGAACCAGGCACTATCCAGTCCTTCTCAATCACCTATTAATGAGAACATGCCTCAACAAATGACTGGGTCTATTGTATCAATCTTTGCTAACCCACCAACACAACCTGAGGAGGTTACACCCCTTGAGTTACAAGTAACTCTTGGTGGTAATCCAAGTGAAGCAGCCACTACAACTGTTGAACCCATTGGTTTGCAGTTGGACAGTGGTTACATTAATAAGACTTCCTTGGAGGCAATTCCTTCCATAGCACCTCTGACATCTACCAGTGGACTTTTCTTGACCTCTGGCAACTTCAAAAGACTGTCAAGTGTTGAAGGGAGAAGACCCCAGTACCAAGAAAAAGGGGCATCAGTGGTTAATGTTTGGAGTACACTCCCTACCTCAACCACTGATAAAACCACTGCTAGTGGGAAATCAGATGATCCCATTAAATTGGGTGATGGTTTAAAGTACCAGAAATTGACGGATCGTGTTGAAAAACTTGATAACTTTGTTGCAGAACTCAAAGATATGCTGCAACAGTTGCTACAAGTACAAAAGGTGCAATCCACTGCTGTTCCACCTCAAGCACCTGATCCACCACAAGCACCTGCTACAAATGAGCTCTGGAAACTATTTCAACCTTTTCTCCATCAACAAGCACAAATGGCAGATCAGCAACATGAAAAACATGTACTAAAGCTGAGAAATACAATGGAGTCTAGGTTCAAGAACACCCAGGCTGATCTCAAGGCTCTAAAAGCTCAGATCCTGCATACCACTGGCACTGCTCCTCCAACTGTCCTCTTTATTGATCAACTCCCTCCAGATAATGCCAAAAAGGGGGAGAAACTTCAGGAGTGGAAGAATAAGGGAATAGATGATGGTCTTTACCTTGAACCAGAAAGAGAAAACATGACCAAAAATATCCCTTTGCCAGATGGTAGCAAGAAAATTGATGAGACCACAAATGCACTGGCAGAAGCAGTTGCAAGTGTCAAAAAGGATAGAGAGGCCAAGAAGAAAGCCAAGGTGGATTATCCAGATCAGGGTACTTCTGGGTCAAAGGATGATGAAAATCCTGTTGATGAAAAGAAGAAGCCTACTAGAAAAGTAAGGCCACCCAAATCCATCCCAACCAGACGTTCAAATTCTGCTCCAAAACCACCATCCAAAACAGCTGTTGTAACCCCTGTTGTATCAACTACTGCTGGTACTTCAGTGGTTTCAACATCTGTTCTCACTTCAACACACACCACTTCAACACACACCACATCCACTGCTTTACCACCATCACCACCAAAAACAACATCACCTGCTGACAAAAAGCAGAAGACAACAGATGTTATAACATCTGTTGTAATGACAACAGTGGTTGAAACACCAGTTGTTTCAACAGCTGTTAGTCAATCATAAACCACTGCCACCCAATCTACCACCACTGTTCCACTCAAAACATCATCAGTCCCTCCTCAAACAAAAAGGAGAAGGCTAATCCTTAAAGATGATGACTATTCACCACTACCAACATCTTCAAAATTCTTGTCACTTGTCACAATACCCAAGCCTATTCCTATCTCATCAGCACAAGTCCAACAGCCCTTAGCTCCTGCAGGTGTTCAATTTCCTCTTGAGCTCATAGCAGTCAGAGAAGAAATCAAATCTTTCTACTATGAGGATGACCCTGCTAAAAGGAAGCTGCCATCAGTAAAAGGATATCCCAGGCCTAACAATATTGAAGAATATTTGAAAATCAAGGCTAAGCAAGCAGAGGATATCTCTAAAAGACACACACAAGGGAAATCTGATAGGGAAATACAGCAGAACCTTCAATACTTACTCACACAAGTCAGATCCCTGGAACAATTTGCAAAAAATGTATGTCAACAAATTTCATAAAGAGCAGATGAAACTCTGAGAAAAGACTACATTGAAAGCATCATGGCAACAAAGAAATACAAGGGAGAAAAGCACATGTACAAGGAGTGGACCATTCCTGAGCTTGAACAAGAAGCAGCCAGGATTCAAGAAATGATAAAGAATGAGGTCAAACACACTCTTCCAGAATGGTCAAAATTCAAAAAGAATGTGCCTGATAAATCACTTGAGCTGAAGAGAATGAAAGAGGAACTGGTTGCTGCTGATTATGGGTCTAAACGACAAATAGCAAGGTGGAAAGAAGATGTAGTCAGGGCTACCTACAAAAGGTTAGAGGAACTAGAAAGATAGATCCAACAGTTCCACAAAAGCCTGACTATTCCAAAGCAGAGGTCTCAAAAAGACCACCAAAGCTGCAAGTCAAAAGAGCCACTGCTCCAGCTGGTGCTGCCATCTACAAAAGAATGAGTCTAAACCAGTTAGGTGCTGAAACAGTTTAAGATCTAAATGCTGGAAATGACCTTGTAAAAGAGGGCATTAGATTAATGATGAAAGAAGATCCTGAATTGGAACAATCTGCAAGTACTGCTCAAATTGGAACAATCTGCAAGTACTGCTCAGCCAGTCATGAATAGGCCAGCATCTCCAAACACCTCATCGAATAAAAATATCCCAAGAAACCCACCAGGCTCAAAAGTACTAAATTGGGTAACTGACAAACAGACCCATGTATTGACTCTGTTCAAGTCTGGTGGAGAAGTGAAGAAAATATCAAGGGAACAAGCACTTGGCCTAAGTCTTGAAGATTTGCAGGATCTCCTTGATCTTCCACTTAGCAGGGATGATGATGATACAGATGCCTTAACCTTTGAACTACAACTTAAAGGGCAAATAAGGGAATTGTTGATGAGGCAATAAAGTTCCACAATAATGAAGAGTTTTGGCATTATCTATTCCAGGGGGAGATTGTTGGAATTGAACCCTACCAGAGGAACAGATAATTAAAGCCAAAACTGGATCAGAGCAGTGGATCCAGAATAAGCAGATGTTACATACAAGTCTCTCCCCTTGATAGTGATTTCAACATCTGCTGACCTCCTATCTACTGATCGTGCAAACTGCTGACCTACAACTGCTGATCAAGTAAAGGCCTGATAAAAGACTAAAGCTCTGATGTTCAATCTACTGCCTTGAGTCAAGCACTGCTGATCCGGACAAGTACTGTTGGGTTCACAGCAGTGGAGGGATGCAGCAGTTGTTTATTCTGTCTTTATGTAATGTAATGTAATAGCAGTAGTTAGCATAGCAGTGTTTGTATTGATCAGAGGTTAGAGTTTGTTAGGAGGTTAGATGTCACTTTCATGGTGACGTCAGCTTAGATGCTCAGTAGTTTGCAAGTGCCTATAAATAGAACAGTGCTCTGTACTGTTCTATCAGCTCTTTGCAAAACCGTCTTCTCTGCACGAACAAACACTGAGCTCTGGCTGAGGGGGAGTTTGTATTCAATCATTGCAATTGTAATCGTAATTGAAATAAATTCAATCTTTCGGTTCATTGTGAAAAATGTTTGATCAAAGCAATACTCTCGTTTGATTGTATGCAAAGTTTGTTTCCATCTAAATTCCGCTGCACAACTCATCCATTTCCATCTTAATTTCAAACGTAAAATACAATCAAAACCAAACTCAGATCCAACAGGGATGAATAGAATATCGGGATTTGTGGGCTTCGTCCATCAAAATCTATCGCAAATCGGTCCGTTTAGGGATCCAAATTCGGTCCAGATAGTGGAATATCCCATTCGACTTGTTCACAAGCTGGGCTCCATCATGGTAGATTCTTTCCTTCTTCAAAGTGCGTTCACTAAAATAGGCATCCTGAGCTTCCCGAATTAGGGTTTCAAGATCGTATTGGGCTTGGATATTGCGGGCGCTAAGCAAATAACTCCGTCTGCTGAGAGCATCGGCAACGACATTTGCTTTGCCAGGATGATAACGAATCTCACTTTCATAATCGTTGAGAAGTTCTACCCATCGGCGTTGATGCATATTAAGTTCCTTCTTGTCAAAGATATGTTGTAGGCTCCTATGATCGGTGAAGATCGTACACTTGGTACCATACAGGTAGTGTCGCCAAATCTTTAATGCAAAAACAACTGCGCCTAGCTCGAGATCATGAGTTGTATAGTTCTTCTAGTGGATTTTGAGCTAACGAGATGCGTAAGCAATGACCTTGTCTTGTTGCATGAGGACACAACCAGGACCAAGGTTCGAGGCATCACAATAGACAATAAAGTCGTCGTTTCCGTCGGGTAAAGTGAGAACAGGTGCATTGCAAAGCATATGCTTGAGGGTTTGGAAAGCAGACTCTTGTTCAGTTCCCCAAACAAAAGGCTTGTCTTTATGCGTGAGGGCGGTAAGCGGCACGGCGATCTTAGAGAATCCTTCGATAAATCGACGATAATAGCCCGCTAGTCCGAGAAAAGAATGGACTTCAGACGGGTTCTTCGGTGTAATCCAACTCTTAACAGCTTCGATCTTCGAGGGACCGACGTGGATACCTTGACTATTGACAATGTGACCGAGGAATTGAACCTCCTCCAGCCAAAATTCGCACTTGGAGAACTTGGTATAGAGTCGATTCCCTTGGAGTAGCTCGAGAACCAAACGTAGATGTTGCGCGTGTTCGGCTTTCGACTTGGAATAGATCAAGACATCTTCGATGAACACGATGACAAAGCGGTCGAGATAAGGTTTACACACGCGATTCATCAGATCCATGAAAACCGCGGGTGCGTTGGTTAAACCAAAAGGCATAACAACGAATTTATAATGGCCGTATCGAGTGCGAAAAGCGGTTTTGGGTATATCCTCCTCTTGGATGCGTAGTTGGTGATAGCCTGAGCATAGATCGATCTTCTAGAAACACGTAGCACCTTGTAGCTGGTCAAACAAATCATCAATTCGAGGCAGGGGATAGCAATTCTTGATAGTCAACTTATTCAATTCCCGATAGTCGATGCACATCCTGAACAACCCATCCTTATTTTTGACGAAAAAGGATTGGTGCGCCCCAAGGAAAGGTGCTCGGGCGAATAAAGACTTTATCAAGTAGTTCCTGGAGCTAACTCGAGAGTTCGCGCATTTCGGATGGAGCGAGTCGTTAAGGAGCTCTAGCAATAGGGTTTGCTCCAGGAATGAGGTCGATGCGAAAATCGATATCACGACTTGGCGGTAGCCCGGGAAGATCCTCAGGAAATACGTTAGGAAATTCTCGAACCACTGGAACATCGTTTACACCTGGACTTCCTTTCTTTTCCTTCTCCGCTACTACTATATTAGCCAAGAAAGCTCTGTATTCCTTGCGGAGATACTTGCTAGCTTGGACACATGACATGAGCTTGAGACACTTCGAAGGGGTCTCACCATAAACACATAATAAATCACCATTCGCAAGCGAGAATTGAATCATCTTATCGAAGCACACAACGTCAGCATGGTTTTCATGAAGAAAGTCCATGCCTACTATGACGTCAAAACTTCCGAGTTGCATCGAAATAAGGTCGATTGGAAAGATGTGATTGTTGAGTTCAAGAGTACAATCACGAAGAACGGAATTGACGGCGACGGTTCTTCCGGTGGCGACATCGAACATCGAGGGGAGATGGGAGCGCTTACAATTAAGGACCTTCTCGAATTCAAACGACACAAAACAGTTATCGGCTCCAGTATCAAATAAACACGAATCATATATACCGTTTACGAGAAACGTACCATTAACCACATTGTTGTCGGCCTGGGCTTGGCGTGCATTGATGTTGAGGCTGTTGCTGCTGCTGTTGCTAAGGCTGCTGCTGCTGGGGCTCTTATTTCACAACCCTGTTTGGGCACATGTTCGCGAAGTGGTTGGGATCACCACACGCGAAGCAGACTCTGGCGTTGACCGCGGGTGCCTGATGTAACAACTCTCATTTAAAAAGTACCATTTCCTGTGACATCCGTGCTTGTGTAATCATTCTACAGACTCTGAACAATACAATATTAATAAAATAGTGTGTTTTGATCCCAATGTTTGTTATTTATGTTTGATTTTATGCACATGTTGATTTTTGATCGATTTTGAACTCTATATCGCTTTCTGGGAAGTTATACGCAAACTGATGCGTAAACATAATCAGTTTAACGCGTCAAACACTCCGGAACAGCAACATAAACTTAACATACCTTAAATAACCTTTACATAACTTAGAAATAAGTTTTAAAGGGTTTGGTATGGCAAGAACAAGTTTATTCGCTCACAGGGACTATTCGCGTCAAACTGCAAAAGTCTGCCGTTTTGCAAGGCAACGTACAGTCCGGAACTTGATCATAAGCTAAAAATACCATCAATAACCTAAACATGGCTTAGAAATAAGCTTTGATAGGTTCGGTGTGCGAAAACATGCTTACATGATCTTGCAGGGACTAAAAATGTCAAAAACGGCGTAAGTGTGCATTTTCGCGCAAATCTTACGTTCTGGCCACATCTGGACATCCAAAATTTTTGTGCACACTAAAATATTTTTATTGTAGTGATCGGCATGCAAAAATACCATTCGTCGCTTAATTTGGTTCGTTTTAGCGTCCGTTTGAGTTTCGTTGTAATTTAACGAACAACGCGACCGTACGACCAAACGAGCCGACATCCGAGAGTTCTCCGAGCACATTTTGAGTCCTCTAAACTTTATTGACCTTGTAGAGCCTTGAAAATGGCTTAACGGGTGTCAAAAGTGCCAAAAATGGACTCAAACACATGCAGGGACCAATACTGTAATTATGTGAAACTTCTGCTGAACTGGGGAGCCCACACGAGCCACGTAAGCCCACCCTACATGCTTACGCGGGCCGCCTGAAGTGTCCAGCGACCAAAATTCATTTTTCAGCAATCTGTTGTTACTTCAGGGGCTGTTATGGTAACTTCTTTGTGTGATGGGCAAGTTTGTGTGATCACCAAGGTTCCCAATCAGTTCCTAACACTTGTAGGGCCATGATTTCTTGCTTCTTGGCCACACAAACATGTGTTTTGATCTTATTAATCCACAACAACTATAAATAGCTTGGTCCATCAACTCAATTCCTTGCTCATTCTTCTCATTTCTCCTTTCTCATCTGCTTTGGAGAGCTTCCTAATCTGATTGGAGGTTTATTCTTAGTAGAAAAGATAGCAAGGACCTTTAGTGAGCATTCCTTCATTCATTTCTTGCTTACTAGTTTAAAAAGTCAAACAGTGTTTGACTTTCGGTTTTGACCATCAATTGGTCAAGTTAAAGTTCAATTGAACTTTGCAATGTGATTGTAATCACAATGGTTATAATCCTTAGCGATTATACCTACTGATTACCACATTAACTAGGCGTAGTGACGAGTCAAAGTTTCGGTCAAAATGCGTTTTAGCACGCATTTTGCAACGGAACTACTTTTAAGTATCAAAACACCTTATTTTGATACCAAATCAGTAGGTTAAACATGTTTTAACATGTTTAACTCGTTACTAATAGTTTGGTGCTTGTTTAGGGTCGTTAGTTAAGCGGTCTAAACAACCGCTTAGACTTTCGAACCCGACCCGTTTGGCCGATCATTAGGATCCGACCAAGCTTGCTTAGTGATCATAATTGTATAGCGAATAACCCCTGAGGTTATACCTTATGATCACATAGGATTGGTTAGTCATTTGCTAGCTAGCTTGTATGCCCATAGGAAATTACCAAAATGCCCTTTTGAAGCATAAATCCGTAATGTGCATATGTGAACATATTTTTGACATCTAATCTGATTTAGTAACATATTAGGGTATAATTGGGCATGTAAGACTTGACATAGCACATAGTTAACCATCCGAACATAGTTTCACGCAAACGACGTGTTATAGTGGTTTAAACTACCATAACGGGTCGAGACGGATCAAAAGCACTTAGGTAGACTTTCAAATCAGAATGTAGGGACTATTAAATCATAACATATGAGTTCAAATACTCATTTGATTTATAGAACCTCATTCTATCCTATCTCCCGATTTTGGATCCGTTTATTAACATACTTACCTATACTAGGATCCGGTTGATTCCGTGATACTTGGAGCTTTTATTGGTCTTATTCTCAAGACTAATAAGCAATCCCAAGTGAGTACATAGTTCCCCTCTTTTACCACTTTCAAATACTTTGGGGTGCTTCACATGTACATACGTGTTACTTTCATGCATTTCATGCTTTTATGACATAAACATGCTAGTTTCACCTAGTACATATCTAGTACATGCTTTCATTACGTTTTGCTATGTATGTTAAGCATGCTAGCACATTGATTTATTACACATTTGTTACATATGTTTACTTAGCATATGTGCACATTGTTTTACATGACATTTCTGCTATGTATGTTTACTGAGCATGCTAGCACAATTGTTTTACATGACATTTTCTACTAAGTATGTTTACTTAGCATACCTAGTACATGGTTTTCACATGCTACATTGGTTATGACATTTGGTATGTTAAATCGGGGCAATAATACATTCATTAACATTAGCTACGCCGCTCGGTAGTATGTAATGGTACCATAGGAATTGACAACTCCCGTTTCCGACTTCCTAGGTTTGTTTGGAAGTTGGGGATAACAGAATCCGACTACATAACTTAGATAAACCTTTAATTTGTTTAAAGGTTTGTCGCCACAGTCGCAAGGCTTGAATGTATGCGATTAACATTACTACATAAATGTTTGTAATCATAAAGCATTGTTTTCTGCAAAACATGACATTTGAATTAAACTTAGGTTTACTCAAAAACATTGTTTTGTACATTTTTCCTACGGGGTTGAGTAGATTCTTTTATTCACCGTACATGACATATGTTTCACATTGGCATTATTACATAGTTTAAGTAGATGTCTTCTTACTTGCTATGCATTTCATTGGTTATACATAATACATGTTACACATGACATTAAACATGACATTTTGTTGGGTAATGATAAGTGACTTATGTAACGGGGCTATGTGCTATACGATAAAAGCATGGTGGATACGCCGCTGGTACTTCCTATATATAAGTGCTGTTATTGTATTACACATTGTTGCGTTTTCTACGCCAGTTGACATAGACATGAAACATTTTTACAAGGACACGACATTTTTTATACAAAGTACATATTTTATACAATTCACTTTTACTTGGTTATTTATTTAACCATGCATATTTCTTTTTATATCATTTGATTTTCATATCGATTTTCACATGATTTTATAAAAGAAAACATTTTACAAGGTTCATGACTACGTTTTGTTAAACACTTTTTAAACCACAAGTCATGAATCCTGCATAAACAAAACCTATGTATCTCACAGGCATTTTATGTTGACGTACCTATTTTTACATGTGTTTCAGGTGCTGATGCATGATGATGTTTGTGCTTCACTTAGGCGGACTCGGGCCTTAGTGACTTAAAAGACAATTATTATGTTATATTTTATTTAAATTCCAAGACAATGTAAACTTTAATTCAATAATACATAACTATAATTATCATGGTTGTTGAAACAATAATTCTGTCGCCTCACTCCCCGGCATTTCCGCCGCGGTTTTGTTGTTTTAACGCAGCCGGGGTGTGACGGAAGAGTTGGTATCAGAGCCAATGGTTATAGGGAATTAGGTTGTTAGTAAAGCTTTGACCTAGACTATAACTTTCTAGGACCCTAACACAAGTTTACTTGTGTTTAGATCTTAAAACAATACCTGTCACCTATCCTTAGGTGATTACCAAAACTCGAACACAATTTCCAAAATGATTTTTGAAATCAATCATCTATCCTTAGATGATTTCTTTTGGCTTAATGCCTTCCTAATTTTTCAAAATCTCGTCAAAGTTTGGGTCTAAATAATGTGAACACATGCAAACTGGAAGGGTGAATGCCTGTACCCTAAGTTTTCTGTCTAAGGCTAGAGTGTTCGTACAAATCCGCAGTATCGGACCAGTCACTCTTACCTGGAAACTCTTGGGGTGAGTGTTCAATTATAGGCGAGCATGTCTTCAGCGATACATTATTATGACCTATTTACTTTGATTTGTCACTGCATGTCGTTTGTTTGCTTTGTGGTAACGAACAAACGACCACCATCCTTGCATCTTGTCTATTTTATTGCTATCTTATTTTCCTTCATCACATCATCTCACTCGTTCTCTCTCATGTTTCCTCTTTTAGAATGCCTCCTCGACGTAATGTTCCACAACCTGATGCTGAACTGGCCGCTATTATAGCACAGTAGATGACTGCTATGCTACCTGGTCTCATAACTCAAATAAACCAAGCCACTAATAACAATGTTAATGCACCTGCTCCGTGCAACTTTAAAAGTTTTAACTCGGCTAAACCGCTCAAGTTTAGTGGTTCTGAAGGAGCAACTGGGCTCCTGCAGTGGTTTGAGAGTCTTGAGAGCACCTTTCGCCATGTTCAGTGTTCGAACAACCGTAAGGTCGAGTTTGCTTCGAGTGTATTTCAAAAGAGGGCTCTTACCTGGTGGAATGGGGTAATGAGAGACCGAGGTGCTGAGGTTGCTTTGGGTCAGACATGGGAGGAACTTAGAGCTCTCATGATGAGAGAATTTTGTCCTCGTCATGAACAGAGGGCACTCGAAAATGAGTTCCATGATCTGAAGCAAGACAGTGGTGAACACCGGGCTTATACAGACAGATTGGAGGAGTTAAGCTTGCTCTGTCCTACAATGGTCACGCCTTTGGATAAGGCTATTGAGAAGTACATAGACGGTTTGCCAGATCCTGTTCAGGATATTGTCACTGGCAGTAACCCTACTACCGTCCGTCAGGCCATTGAGCTCGATGCTACCCTTACTGAATTGCAAGTCAAGAAGGGTAAACTCCACAGGAAGGGTGACAAGAAGCAGAAACAGTCTGATAGCACCACTGAGAAAAAGGGCAAGAAGGCTGCTGAGTCTTCCAAGAAATCGAGGAAGCGTAAGGCTTCCAAGAATTTCACTGTCACTGCTCAGACAAATCAGGCTGCTCCTAATCAGGCAGCACAGAATCAGGCTGCACAACCTGCTGCCAGGAGGCAGTATGCGGGAAATGCACCTATGTGCAACAGATGTAACAGCCACCACCAGCCACAGTTGCAATGCCGCATCTGCACGAATTGTGGCAAATCTGTTCATCTTGCAAATACCTGCCGTTTTGCTCCTAACCAAAATCAGGCAGCTCAAAACCAAGCTGTGCAAAACCCTGCCCAGAATCCTGCACGACCTCACTTTCCGCCTGGTTCGTGTTACAATTGTGGGGATCTGACCCACTACAGAAACAACTGCCCGAGGTTGGCAAATGCAAATCAGGCATCGGCTCATGGTAGAGCTTTCAATCTTAATGCAAATGAGGCTCGTGCAGATAACGAAGTGGTGAACAGTACGTTCCTTGTTAACAACCATCCTGCTTCTATTCTATTTGATTCGGGTGCCGAAAAGAGTTTTGTGTCCTTAGCTTTTGAGCCTTTGCTTTCGATGACTAGAACAAAACTAGGAAAGCCCTTGACAGTAGAAGTAGCTAGTGGTGAACCTGTTGTTCTCAACTCTGTTCTTCGAAATTGCCAGTTGAACCTTAATAACCATCTTTTCCCTATCGACCTCACACCGATGCAACTCGGGAGCTTCGATGTAATAGTAGGAATGGATTGGTTATCCATGTACCATGCTGAGGTGGTATGTTTTGAGAAGTTGGTCCGTATACCGCTTTCAACTGGTGAGATCTTAGAAATTCATGGGGAGAAACCTGTTAGTAGCCTTAAACTTATGTCTTGCACCCAAGCCCACAAATACCTATGAAAGAAATATGTTGCTTTCTTGGCACATGTCGTAGAGGATAAAGGCAAGGGTAAGACTATCCAAGATATCCCTATTGTTCGGGATTATCCTGAGGTATTTCCTGAAGACTTACCTGGATTACCCCCTGTATGCCAAGTTGAGTTTCGCATTGATCTAGTACCTGGAGCAAATCCCATTGCTAAGCCACCTTATCATCTTGCACCGTCTGAGATGCAAGAGTTGTCTAAGCAGCTTCAGGAGCTATCTGACAAAGGATTCATCCGTCCGAGCTTTTCCCCTTGGGGCGCTCCTGTCCTATTTGTGAAAAAGAAAGATGGATCATTTAGGATGTGTATCGATTATCGTGAGCTCAACAAGCTTACCATCAAGAATCGATATCCCCTACCTCGCATTGATGATCTCTTTGATTAGCTACAAGGTGCTACTTGCTTTTCAAAGATAGATCTGCGTTCTGGGTATCATCAACTCCGAGTTCTCGAAGAAGATATTCCCAAGACTGCTTTTCATACTCGATATGGTCATTATGAGTTCACCGTTATGCCTTTTGGTTTAACAAATGCTCCTGCTGTTTTCATGGACTTGATGAATAGGGTTTGTAAGCCTTATTTGGACAAGTTCATCATTGTTTTCATTGATGATATCTTGATCCACTCTAAGACTCGAGCTGATCATGAACAACATCTTCGTCTTACAATGGAGCTTCTAAAGAAAGAACAACTTTTCGCCAAATTCTCCAAGTGTGAATTCTGGCTTAAGGAAGTTCCATTTTTGGGGCACATCGTCAACGAACAAGGTATACATGTAGATCCCGCCAAAATCAGTGCGATTAAGGATTGGGATACTCCTACTACTCCTACTGAGGTTCGTTCATTTCTTGGTCTAACGTGTTATTACCGCCGTTTCATTGAAAACTTTTCCAAGATTGCGGTCCCTCTCACTGCTTTAACTCAGAAAAGCAAACCTTTTGAGTGGGGATCCAAACAGGAAGAAGCATTTCAGACCTTGAAACAGAAACTTTGCGATGCACCTATCCTATCCTTGCCCGAGGGTAACGACGATTTTGTCGTGTACTGTGATGCATCCAACTTAGGCCTTGGCTGCGTTCTTATGCAAAGAAACAAAGTCATAGCTTATGCATCAAGACAGCTGAAGGTGCACGAGAAGAACTACACCACTCATGATCTTGAGTTAGGAGCAGTAGTCTTTGCTCTCAAAATCTGGAGACACTACCTTTATGGTACAAAGTGTGTAGTGTTTACTGACCATAAAAGTCTCCAGCATATCTTCAATCAGAAAGAACTGAACATGAGGCAACGACGTTGGATTGAACTCCTAAACGACTACGATTGCGAAATTCGCTACCATCCTGGTAAGGCGAATGTCGTGGCCGACGCATTGAGTCGTAAGGAACGTGTCAAGCTTCATTGTGTTCAGGTTCGATCTGACATTCAATTCCGCATAATTCAGGCTTAACATACTTGTGTTACACAAGACTTGATGGGTAAAGAATTACCGTGTCACACTAAGCCTGAGCTTGAACTGAGAGACTTTGGGATATTTTATTTTATGGGCCGTTTATGGGTCCCAAGTATAGACAATCTTCGCACCTTGCTTATGGATGAAGCTCATAAGTCTCGTTATTCTATTCATCCTGGTGCGGACAAAATGTATAAGGATCTTCGAACCCAGTATTGGTGGTCGGGTATGAAGAAGGACATTGCCTTATATGTTTCTAAATGCCTTACTTATCTTAAGGTTAAGGCAGAACATCAACATCCCTCTGGATTATTGGAGCAACCAGAGATTCCAGTTTGGAAATGGGAAAACATTGCCATGGATCTCATTACCAAGCTACCACGCACAAAAAGAGGTCACGACGCCATTTGGGTTATTGTTGATCGTCTTACAAAGTCAGCACATTTCTTACCGATCCGCGAGGATTTATCTGCTGACAAGCTTGCCAAGTTATATGTTGATGAGATTGTATCTCGACATGTTGTTCCTTTGAACATTATATCTGACAGAGATGCTCGATTCTCGTCTCGCTTTTGGAGAACCATGCAATCTGCCATGGGAACCCAACTTAATTTGAGCACAGCATACCATCCGCAGACAGATGGTCAATCTGAGAGAACAATCCAGACACTGGAGGATATGCTTAGAGCGTGTGTGATTGACTTTGGTGGTAGTTTGGATTCGCATCTACCGTTGATCGAATTCTCCTACAATAATAGTTATCACACGAGCATCAACATGGCTCCTTTCGAAGCTTTATACGGTCGAAAATGTCGTTCACCGGTCTGCTGGAATGAGATAGGTGAAGCTCAGCTTACTGGACCTGAACTCATTCTAGAGACTACAGATAAGGTTAAGAAGATTCGTGATAACCTTCAGACAGCAAGAAGCCGTCAAAAGAATTATGCGGATCAACGACGCAAGCCTTTAGAATTTCACGTCGGTGATCATGTCCTACTCAAGGTATCCCCTTGGAAAGGTGTGATTGGATTTGGAAAGAAAGGAAAACTTGCACCACGTTATGTTGGACCATTCAAGATAGTTGAAAGAGTTGGAAAAGTAGCCTACAGACTTGAGCTACCTCCTGAACTTGGAAATGTTCATCCAACATTCCACGTGTCCAATCTCAAAAAGTGTTTAGCTTATGAGAACCTCCACATACCACTTGATGAAATTTGTGTTGATAACACGATGCACTTCGTTGAGAAACCTGTGGAGATAGTGGACCGTACATCCAAACAGTTGAAGAACAAACGGATTCATTTAGTCAAGGTTCGCTGGGAATCCAAACATGGCCCAGAGTTTACTTGGGAATGTGAGGACCAGATGAAGACGAAATATCCGCATTTGTTCTCACAAGTTTCCTCTAAATAAATTTCGGGACGAAATTTCCTAAAGTAGGGGAGATTGTGACATCCGTGCTTGTGTAATCATTCTACAGACTCTGAACAATACAATATTAATAAAACAGTGTGTTTTGATCCCAATGTTTGTTATTTATGTTTGATTTTATGCACATGTTGATTTTTGATCGATTTTGAACTCTATATCGCTTTCTGGGAAGTTATACGCAAACTGATGCGTAAACGTAATCAGTTTAATGCGTCAAACACTCCGGAATAGCAACATAAACTTAACATACCTTAAATAACCTTTACATAACTTAGAAATAAGTTTTAAAGGGTTTGGTATGGCAAGAACAAGTTTATTCGCTCACTGGGACTATTCGCGTCAAACTGCAAAAGTCTGCCGTTTCGCAAGGCAACGTACAGTCCGGAACTTGATCATAAGCTAAACATACCATCAATAACCTAAACATGGCTTAGAAATAAGCTTTGATAGGTTCGGTGTGCGAAAACATGCTTACATGATCTTGCAGGGACTAAAAATGTCAAAAACGGCGTAAGTTTGCATTTTCGCGCATATCTTACGTTCTGGCCACATCTGGACATCCAAAATTTTTGTACACACTAAAATATTTTTATTTTAGTGATCGGCATGCAAAAATACCATTCGTCGCTTAATTTGGTTCGTTCTAGCGTCCGTTTGAGTTTCGTCGTAATTTAACGAACAACGCGACCGTACGACCAAACGAGCCGACATCCGAGAGTTCTCCGAGCACATTTTGAGTCCTCTAAACTTTATTGACCTTGTAGAGCCTTGAAAATGGCTTAACGGGTGTCAAAAGTGCCAAAAATGGACTCGAACACATGCAGGGACCAATACTGTAATTATGTGAAACTTCTGCTGAACTGGGGAGCCCACACGAGCCACGTAAGCCCACCCTACATGCTTACGCGGGATGCCTGAAGTGTCCAGCGACCAGAATTCATTTTTCAGAAATTTGTTGTTACTTCAGGGGATGTTATGGTAACTTCTTTGTGTGATGGGCAAGTTTGTGTGATCACCAAGGTTCCCAATCAGTTCCTAACACTTGTAGGGCCATGATTTCTTGCTTCTTGGCCACACAAACATGTGTTTTGATCTTATTAATCCACAACAACTATAAATAGCTTGGTCCATCAACTCAATTCCTTGCTCATTCTTCTCATTTCTCCTTTCTCATATGCTTTGGAGAGCTTCCTAATCTGATTGGAGGTTTATTCTTAGTAGAAAAGATAGCAAGGACCTTTAGTGAGCATTCCTTCATTCTTTTCTTGC
>JARYGA010001336.1:0-40361 GCA_030545235.1 Helianthus tuberosus | reverse complement strand
GGTCGGGTTCGAAAGCATAAGCGATTGATTAGATCGCTTACCCTTACGACCCTAGACAAGCACAAATCTAAAAGTGACGAGCTAAACATGCTAGAACATGTTTAGTTAAGTTGGAAAATAGGTTTTGATATCAAAACAAACGGTTTTGATACCCTAGAGTAGTTCGGTTACAAAATACGCGAGAATAAGCATTTTGGCCGAAACTACGACTCGACACTAAGCCTAGATAACGTGGTAATCAGTAGGTATAGTCACTAGGGACTATAACCATCGTGATTACGCTCACGTTATGAAGTTCAAACGAACTTGGCGTTGACCGTAAACTGGTCAAAGCAGAAAGTCAAACGCAGTTTGACTTTCATGCTTGAAATACATGAACAAGCACGAAAAAGACTTACAAAGGGTCCAAGAGGGAAGAATGATCAAATATGCTCAGGTATGTGGCCTCCACAAAGGTGGTTGCCTCCACTTAGAGCAGATTTGATCAAGGTGTGAAGAAATGAGTGAATGGAGCTAGTTATTTATAGGAATTTCACATCCATTAGGATCATTTCTTGGAGAAGAGGGAATGATCTTGGCCTTACACTTGGGCATAAGGTTTTGAATACCATGGGGACATCAAATACCAGCCCATAGTATGTAATTCAAGGGGTAAAACCCATTTGAGCAAGTGGAATAGGCCAGATTCATTGTTTCTGCAATTCTGTGGTTCTGGGGAAGGCTTACGGACCGTAATCATATGTCCATACGGTCCGTAAGGACCTTGTAGACCAGCAACTTTCAAAAATGGCAGATTTAGTCCCTGAAGCCCCAAACTTGGTTTTTGATGCATTTTTGACACGTTTAAGCCCCATTAACCCCATTTCAAAGCTCTAAAATGAAGTTAAAGTATAGGGAACTTAAAATGTGCTCCAAAATATCTCGGATGTCGGCTCGTTTGGTCGTACGGTTGCGTTGTTCGGTTAATTACGATGGGAGTTGTAACGAACGCAAAAACGATCCAAATTGCGCGACGAATGGATTTTTATCATGCCAAACACTAAAATAAAATATTTTAATGCTTACATAAATTTTTGGATGCCCGGATGTATTCAGAACGCAAGTTATGCGCGAAAATGCAAACTTATGCACTTTTTGACGCTTTTAGTCCCTGAATGAGCATAAAGTTTATTTTAGCACACCGAACCCCTCAAAGCCTATTTCTAAGCTATGTAAAGGATATTTAGGGTGTGTTTAACTTATGATCAAGTTCCGGAATGTTCGTTACAGTTCAAATCGGCATACTTTTGCAGTTTGTCGAATTTAGTCTCTGTAAGCGAATAGACTAGATTTTGTCATACCAAAGCCTTCAAAACTTATTTCTAAGTTATGTATAGGTTATTTAAGGTATGTTAAGAATATGTTGATGTTCCGGAGTATTTGTTGCATTAAACTGATTACGTTTACACACCAGTTTGCATATAATTCTCCAGAAAACGATATAGAGTTTGAAATTGAATAGAAATCAAAACATGAAAAACATCAAACATAAAGAAACAAATATTGGGATCAAATAACTTTATTTCATTGATAACTAAACTGTTTACAATGATTACAAGCACAGATGTCACAGTCTCCCCTACTTGTGGAAATTTCGTCCCGAAATTTGTTTAGAGGAAACTCGTGAGAAAAGATGCGGATACATCGCCTTCATTTGATCTTCACGTTCCCAAGTAAACTCAGGTCCACGTTTAGATTCCCAGCGAACTTTGACCAAAGGAATGCGCTTGCGTTTAAGCCATTTGACTATACGGTCCATGATTTCCACTGGTTTCTCAACAAAATGCATCGTGTTATCCACACGAATTTCATCAAGCAGTATGTGGAGGTTCTCATCAGCTAGACACTTCTTGAGATTGGACACATGAAAGGTTGGATGAACATTTCCCAGTTCAGGAGGTAATTCAAGTCTATAGGCTACCTTACTGATTCTTTCGATGATCTTGAATGGTCCAACATATCTAGGTGCAAGTTTTCCTTTCTTTCCAAATCTGATCACACCTTTCCAAGGTGAGACCTTAAGTAATACATGATCACCGACTTGAAATTCCAAGGGCTTGCGTCGTTGGTCCGCGTAACTCTTTTGACGGCTTCGAGCTGTCTGGAGGTTATCACGAACTTTCTTAACCTTATCAGTTGTCTCTAGAATGAGGTCAGGTCTAGTAAGTTGAGCCTCACCGATCTCATTCCAGCAGACTGGTGAACGACATTTTCGACCATAGAGAGCCTCGAAAGGAGCCATGTTGATGCTGGAGTGATAACTTTTGTTGTAGGAGAATTCAATCAATGGAAGATGTGTATCCCAAATACCACCAAAATCAATCACGCAAGCTCTAAGAATATCCTCCAAAGTCTGGATTGTTCTTTCAGATTGACCATCAGATTACGGATGATAAGCAGTGCTCAGATTAAGTTGGGTCCCTATAGCAGATTGCATGGTTCTCCAAAAACGAGAAGAGAAGCGAGCATCTCTATCAGAAATAATGTTCAAAGGAACACCATGTCGAGATACTATTTCATCCACATAGATTTTAGCCAACTTTTCAGCAGATAGATCCTCACGGATCGGCAAGAAATGCGCTGATTTTGTAAGACGATCAACAATTACCCAGATGGCATCATGACCTTTCTTAGTGCGCGGAAGTTTAGTAATGAGATCCATATCAATGTTTTCCCATTTCTAAACTGGAATCTCTGGTTGCTCCAAAAGACCAAAAGGATGTTGGTGTTCAGACTTAACCTTAAGACAAGTAAGGCATTTTGAAACGTATAAGGCTATGTCTTTCTTCATACCAGGCCACCAATACTGAGTATGAAGATCCTTATACATTTTATCTGAGCCAGGATGAATAGAATAACAAGACTTATGAGCTTCATCCATAAGCAAAGTGCAGAGATCATCTAGGCTTGGGACCCACAAACGGTCCATGAAATAATACGATCCATCGTCCTTCAGTTCAAGATCAGGCTTAATGTGATAGGGTAACTCATTACCCATCAAGTCTTGTGAAACACAGGCATGTTGAGCCTGAGAGATGCGGGCTTGAATATCAGCTCGAGCTTGAATATCAGATTGAATATGAACACAATGAAGCTTGACACGTTCTTTACGACTCAAAGCGTCAGCCACGACATTTGCCTTACCAGGATGGTAGAGAATTTCGCAGTCATAGTCGTTTAGAAGTTCAACCCAACGTCGTTGCCTCATGTTGAGTTCTTTCTGATTAAAGATATGATGAAGACTTTTGTGGTCAGTGAAAACCACACATTTTGTACCATACAAATAGTGTCTCCAGATCTTAAGAGCGAACACAACTGCACCCAACTCAAGATCATGAGTGGTGTAGTTCTTCTCATGCACCTTTAACTGTCTCGATGCATATGCTATGACTTTGTTCCTTTGCATCAGAACACAGCCAAGTCCCAAATTTGATGCATCGCAGTACACGACAAAATCATCATTGCCTTCGGGCATAGTAGGATAGGCGCATCACAAAGCTTCTGCTTCAAGGTCTGAAATGCTTCTTCTTGTTTAGTACCACATTCAAAGGGTTTATTCTTCTGAGTTAGAGCAGTTAGGGGAACTGCAATCTTTGAGAAATTTTCGATGAAGCGACGATAATAACCCGCGAGACCAAGAAAAGAACGAACTTCAGTAGGAGTAGTAGGCGTGTACCAATCCTTAATCGCACTGATCTTGGAGGGATCTACATGAATACCTTGTTCGTTGACGATATTACCCAAAAATTGAACTTCTTTGAGCCAAAATTCGCACTTGGAGAATTTGGCAAAAAGTTGCTCTTTCTTTAGGAGTTCCAAAGTAAGACGAAGATGTTGCTCGTGATCAGCTTGCGTCTAAGAGTATATCAATATATCATCAATAAAAACGATGTTGAACTTATCTATATAAGGCTTGCAGACCCTATTCATCAAGTCCATAAAAATAGCAGGAGCATTAGTCAAACCGAATGGCATAACTGTGAACTCATAATGCCCATAACGAGTGCGGAACGCTGTCTTGGGAATATCTTCTTCATGCACATGCAGTTGATGATACCCAGAACGTAGATCAATCTTTGAAAAGTAAGAAGCGCCCTGTAACTGATCAAAGAGATCATCAATGCGAGGTAGGGGATATCGATTCTTGATGGTAAGCTTGTTAAGCTCACGGTAATCGATGCACATTCTGAAAGATCCATCCTTCTTCTTGACAAAAATAACGGGAGCACCCCAAGGTGAAAAACTAGGACGAATAAAACCTTTATCTGAAAGCTCCTGAAGCTGCTTAGATAACTCTTGCATCTCAGACGGTGCAAGACGATATGGAGATCTGGCAATAGGATTTGCACCGGAACTCGACTTGGCGCGCTGGGGGTAATCCAGGTAACTCCTCAGGAAATAGCTCCGGATAATCCTGAACGACAGGGATATCTTGAATAGACTTACCTTTGCCTTTATCTGCTACAACATGTGCCAAGAAGGCCACATAGTTCTTTCGCAGATACTTCCGAGCTTGAAAACAAGACATGAGCTTGAGACTATTAGCAGGCTTCACACCACGAACCTGTAGGATCTCACCTGACGAGAGTGGAACACGAACAATCTTCTCGAAACAAAGTACCTCTGCGTGATGCTTGGCTAACCAATCCATACCCACTATAATGTCGAAACTCCCAAGTTGCATTGGTGTGAGGTCGATAGGAAAAAGTTGGTCGTTAAGGTTTAACTGGCAGTTGTGAAGAACAAAATCAAGAACAACGGGTTCACCACTAGCAACTTCTACTGTCAAAGGCTTACCTAGTTTCGTTCTAGACATGCGAAGCAATGGCTCAAAAGTTAATGACACAAAACTCTTATCGGCACCAGAATCAAAAAGAACAGATGCGGGTTGATTATTAACAAAGAATGTACCGTTAACCACTTCATTGACTGCTTGCGCCTCTTGTGCATTCATGTTGAAGACTCGACCTCGAGCCTGAGCCTGAGCTGGATTCGCATTCACCAATCTTGGACATTGATTACGGTAGTGGGTCAGATCCCCACAGTTATAACAAGAACCTGGTGGGTAGTGAGGTCGTGCAGCTTGACCTTGTTGCTGAGCAAGAGGCTGAGCAACTTGTTGAGCCGGGTTCTGAACTGCCCGATTCTGATTGGCAGGAATGCGGCATGTGTCAGCAAGATGACCAGATCTTCCACAGTTAGTGCAATGATGGCACTAGAGGTGCGGTTGATGATGACCATTACATCTGTTGCACAAAGGTGCATTGCCAAGATAGGGTTTCTTGGTGAGTGGTTGCGCAGGCTAATTTGGTGCAGCTTTATTTGCCTGTGCAGTAACGGCGTAGTTTTGGGAAGCCTTATGCTTCCTAGAACCCTTCGAGGAACCAGAATCCTTACCCTTCTTGCTTTTACCTTTTTTGCTATCCTCTTTGTCAGATGACTGCTTCTTACCCTTGTCACCTTTTCTATGCAGCTTACCCTTTCGAACTTGCGACTCAGTCAATGTCGCTGACAACTCGATTGCTTGACGGACTGTGGTAGGGTTACTACCAGTAACGATGTCTTGTATGGAGTCAGGTAGGCCATCGATATACCTCTCGATAGGCTTCTCGAGTGGGGTAACCATTGTTGGGTATAACAAACTCAGCTCCTCATATCTATCAGTATACGCCCGGTGCTCGCCACTATCCTGTTTCAGGTCATCAAATTCCCTTTCTAAAGCTCGCAGTTCATGACGAGGACAAAACTCCCTCATCATAAGCGCCCTAAGTTCAGCCCATGTTTGTGCTAAAGCAACCTCAGCACCACGATCTCTCATAACCCCGTTCCACCATGTGAGAGCCCTCTTCTGAAACACGCTTGAGGCAAACTCGACTTTCCGATTCTCAGGACACAGAACGTGACGGAATGTACTCTCAATGCTCTCGAACCATTGAAGAAGCCCAGTTGCCCCTTCAGAACCACTGAACTTGAGTGGTTTGGCCGAATTGAAGCTTTTGAAGTTGCATGGAGCATTATTGTTGTTGTTGGCTTGGTTCAATTGAGCAATAAGATTTGGGAACGCAGCAGCCATTTGCTGCGCAATGATTTCTGCCAGTTCGGCATTTGGTAGCGGATTTTCGCGTCGAGGAGGCATTCTAAAAGAGGGAACATGAAAGGAACGAGTGAGATGATTAGATGAAAAGAATGAGATGAAACAAAAATTGACAAAAGCAAAGATGGTGGTCATTCGTCCGTATCACAAAGCAAACAAACGACACACAGTGACTAATCAAAGTAAATGGGTCAAAAATAATGCTTCGCGAAGACATGCTCGCCTATAAGTGAACACTCACCCCAAGAGTTCCCACGTAAGAGTGACTGGTCCGATTATGTGGATTTGTATGAACACTCTAGCCTTAGACAGAAAACCCAGGGTACAGGCATTCACTCTTCCAGTCTGCACGTGTTCACACTATTTAGAACCCAAAACTTTGACGAGATTTTGAAAACTTGGAAGGCACAAGGCCAAAAAAATCAAACTGATAGGGTTCAAAACCATGTAATAAATCATTTAAAAACAGATGATCGATTTTCAAAAATCGTTTTAGAAAATCGGGTTCTCGTTTTGGTGATCACCTAAGGATAGGTGAAGTGCATGTTTTAAGATCTAAAAACAAGACAACTTGTGTTGGGGTCCTAGAAAGGTTATAGTCTAGGTCAAAGCATTACTAATAACCTCATTCCCTATAACCATTGGCTCTGATACCAACTCTTCTTTCACACCCCGACCACGTAAAACATCAAATCGTGGCGGAAACGTCGGGGAGTGTTTTAACAGAATTATTGTTCCACAACCATGGTAATTAAAATTACATTTTTTATTCATAAACCAAAGGTGGAATACATTGTTTTAAACAAGAACCAAAGAGTACGTCTCATAATTTAAACTAGTTCTATATTTATTTTAAGTCTCTAAGGCACAGGTCCGCCCTAGTGTGTCACGAACATCCTAAGCAACAGCTCCTGAAAACACATGTGAAAATAGGTACGTCAACATAAAAATGCCTGTGAGATACATAGGTTTTATGAAAATAGGATTCATGACTTGAGTTTAAAGAAATGTTTAATAAAATTCAGTCATGAACCTTGTTAATTGTTTTATTTTATAAATCATTTGAAAAACGATAGCAAAATCAGATGATATGTATATATAAAAGAATAATGCATGGTTAAGAGAATAACCAAGTAAAAAGAGTTTGTATAAACCAAGTTATTTGTAAAACAATGTTTAAGTGAAAATGTGTTGTAAATGTACTATGTCTAAACTGAAGTGGTTTAAATGACGCTACGATATGTAATATCATACAAACACTTATATATAGGAAGTACCAGCGGCGTATCCACCATGCTTGTATCATATTACACACGCCTCGTTATTTAAGTCACTCAAACCGACCAACAATGTAAAATATCCATGTTTAATCCAATAGTCAAATGTCATAGTATAACCCAAGTTAAATATAAATCATGTAATGTGTAAACAAAAGTTATGTATGGTAAGTAAAATGAGACTACTTAAACCACAAGTGAAAATGTACAAAACAAAGTATTTTGAATAAACCAAAAGTTATGTTTTGTAAAATAAATGCATGTCTTACTGATACAAACATTTATGCGGTAAGTTAACGCATACACTCAAGCCTTGAGACAGCAGGATAACCTTAGAGTAAAGATTATCAAAGTAAAATGTTTTTGGATTCAGTCATTCCTTACACCCAAACAAACCTAGGATGTCAGGAACGGGATTTGTCAAGTCCTATGGTACCATTACTTACTACTGAGCGGCGTAGCCAATGTTAATGAATGTAGTTTAGACCCGTTGAACAAACCAAATGTCATACCAAATGTAAACATGTAATGAAAGTAATGTACTAAGTATGCTAAGTTAACATACAAAGCAGAAAAGTCATGTAAATCAATGTGTTATCATGCCAAGTAAACATACATAGCAGACGAAGATGTAATGTAAATCAATGTGCTATCATGCCAAGTAAACATACATAGCAAAAGAAGATGTAATGTAAATCAATGTGCTATCATGCCAAGTAAACATACATAGCAAAGAAGATGTAATGTAAATCAATGTGCTATCATGCCAAGTAAACATAGATAGCAAATCAAACTGAAATTATGTACTAATAGTGTACTAATGAACATAGCAAGTATATGATATGAAAACATGGGAAAGCATGAAAGTAACAAGTAGGCACATGTGTTTCACCCCAAAATGTTTGAAAAACAGTAAAAGAGGGGTCTATGTACTCACTTGAGATTGCTTAGAAGTCCTAGGATAACCACCAAGCAAAACTAGAAGATCAGGAAATCAAACGACACCTAATATAGGTAACTATGTTAATAAACGGACCTAAATCGGAGGATCGGATAGTATGAGGATCCGTAAACCATATGAGTGTAAGAAATCATGTAATATGGTTTAACAAAGCCTACATACCAAAATGAAACTTATCCTAATTGCTTTTGACCCGTTACGACCCGTTTAGGCAGCTTATGCTACTTTAACGCGTCGTTCGCGTAAAACGCGTTTGGACCGCCTAACTAGTCCTATGACAAGTAAATTATGCCTCAACATGTCTGATATTGTTGCTAAATCAGTTTAGATGTCAAAATTTGGGTTACATATGCTTAAAATGAATTTTGGTGTAAAAAGGGCATTTTGGTAATTTACTTAAGGCATATATATTACCTATCATACAACTACTTAAACGACGTGACCATAAGGTATAACCTCGGAAGGTTATTCCCTATACAACTATGGTCACCTAAAGTGTTTGGTCGGATCCTAATGATCGACCAAATGGGTCGGGTTCGAAAGCATAAGCGATTGATTAGATCGCTTACCCTTACGACCCTAGACAAGCACAAATCTAAAAGTGACGAGCTAAACATGCTAGAACATGTTTAGTTAAGTTAGAAAACAGGTTTTGATATCAAAACAAACGGTTTTGATACCCTAGAGTAGTTTGGTTACAAAATACGCGAGAATACGCATTTTGGCCGAAACTACGACTCGTCACTAAGGCTAGATAACGTGGTAATCAGTAGGTATAGTCATTAGGGACTATAACCATCGTGATTACGCTCACGTTATGAAGTTCAAACGAACTTCGAGTTGACCATAAACTGGTCAAAGCAGAAAGTCAAACGCAGTTTGACTTTCATGCTTGAAATACATGAACAAGCACGAAAGAAGACTTACAAAGGGTCCAAGAGGGAAGAATGATCAAGTATGCTCAGGTAGGTGGCCTCCACAAAGGTGGTTGCCTCCACTTAGAGCAGATTTGATCAAGGTGTGAAGAAATGAGTGAATGGAGCTAGCTATTTATAGGAATTTCACAACCATTAGGATCATTTCTTGGAGAAGAGGGAATGATTTTGGCCTTACACTTGGGCACATGGTTTTGAATACCATAGGGACATCAAATACCGGCCCATAGTGTGTAATTCAAGGGGTAAAAACCATTTGAGCAAGTGGAATAGGCCAGATTTATTGTTTCTGCAATTCTATGGTTCTGGGGAAGGCTTACGGACCGTAAGCATATGTCCATACGGTCCGTAAGGACCTTGCAAACCAGCAACTTTCAAAAATGGCAGATTTAGTCCCTGAAGCCCCAAACTTGGTTTTTGATGCATTTTTAACACGTTTAAGCCCCTTTAACCCCATTTCAAAGCTCTAAAATGAAGTTAAAGTATAGGGAACTTAAAATGTGCTCAAAAATATCTCGGATGTCGGCTCGTTTGGTCGTACGGTTGCGTTGTTCGGTTAATTACGACGGGAGTTGTAACGAACGCAAAAACGATCCAAATTGCGCGAAGAATGGATTTTTATCATGCCAAACACTAAAATAAAATATTTTAATGCTTACATAAATTTTTGGATGTCTGGATGTATTCAGAACGTAAGTTATGCGCGAAAATGCAAACTTATGCACTTTTTGACGCTTTTAGTCCCTAAATGAGCATAAAGTTTATTTTAGCACACCGAACCCCTCAAAGCCTATTTCTAAGCTATGTAAAGGATATTTAGGGTGTGTTTAACTTATGATCAAGTTCCGGAATGTTCGTTACAGTTCAAATCGACATACTTTTGCAGTTTGTCGAATTTAGTCCCTGTAAGTGAATAGACTAGATTTCGCCATACCAAAGCCTTCAAAACTTATTTCTAAGTTATGTATAGGTTATTTAAGGTATGTTAAGCATATGTTGATGTTCCGGAGTTTTTGTTGCGTTAAACTGATTACGTTTACGCACCAGTTTGCATATAATTCTCTAGAAAGCGATATAGAGTTTGAAATTGAATAGAAATCAAAACATGAAAAACATCAAACATAAACAAACAAATATTGGGATCAAATAACCTTATTTCATTGATAACTGAACTGTTTACAATGATTACAAGCACAGATGTCACAATACCCCCAAGTTTTGCTATCCAAGCTCACATTTAATCTGGCCATTTCTCTAAGTTGAAGTTTCTCTACTTCATACCTGAGAATTCTAGATCAAAACCTTCATCGCTTGGACCTCTTGTAAGCTTCTTTCGTTCTTTTATGCGTTTTTAAGCGTGAAAGTCAAACAGTGTTTGACTTTCTGCTTTGACCAGTCAATGGTCAACACGAAGTTCATTTGAACTTCGCAACGTGAGCGTAATCAAGATGGTCATAGTCCTTTGTGAGTATACCTACTGATTACCATGTTATTTAGGCGTAGTGACGAGTCATAGTTTCGGTCAAAATGCGTATTCTTGCGTATTTTGCAACCAAACTATTCTTGGGTATCAAAACCCTTTGTTTTGATATCAAACTTGTTTTCTAACTTTGTTAAACATGTTTTAACATGTTTAGCTCATCACTTTTAGTTTAGTGCTTATATAGGGTCGTAAGATAAGCGGTCTAAACAACCGCTTAGACTTTCGAACCCGACCCGTTTGGTCGATCATTAGGATCCGACCAAACATATTTCGTGACCATAGTTGTATAGGGAATAACCTTCCGAGGTTATACCTTATGGTCACTACGTTTAGTTAGTTGTATGATAGGTAGTTTATATGCCTTAGGAAAATTACCAAAATGCCCTTTTTACGCATAAATTCATTTTAAGCATATGTAACCTAAATTTTGACATCTAAACTGATTAGGCAACATTATTAAACATGTTAAGGCATATAATACTTGTCATAGGACTAGTTAGGCGGTCCGAACGTGTTTTACGTGAACGACGCGTTAAAGTAGCATAAGCTACCTAAAGAGTCGTAATGGGTCGTAAGCACTTAGGTTAGGTTCCGTTTTAGAATGTAGGCTTTGTTAAACCATATTACATGAGTTCCTATACTCATTTGGTTTACGAAACCACATTTTATCCGATCCTCTGATTTAGGTCCGTTTATTAACGTAGTTACCTATATTAGGTGCCGTTTGATTCCGTGATCTTTCTTGCTTTGCTTGGTTGTTATCCAAAGAGTATTGAGAAATCTCAAGTGAGTACATAGTCCTCTCTTTTACTGTTTTCAAATATTTTGGGGTGAAACACATGTGCCTACTTGTTACTTTCGTGCTTTTCATGCTTTCTTAACATATACTTGTTATGTTCATTAGTACACGTATAATACATGATTTTATCCGTGTTTTGCTATGTATGTTCATTTAGTGCATACTTAGTACATTGTTTTACATCACATTTCATGCTATGTATGTTCATTTAGTGCATACTTAGTACATTGTTTTACATCACATTCATGCTATGTATGTTCATTTAGTGCATACTTAGTACATTGTTTTTACATAACATGCTTACATTTTGGTATGACATTTGGCTTGTTTAAATGGGACAATACATTCATTAACATTGATCACACCGCTTGGTAGTAAGTAATTGATGTGTGCAAAATGCAACATATAAATTACATCAATTGTGGCATAAAACTAACCCTTTTTAGTACTAATGTTGGAAAAAGTGTGTTTTTGTCTTCCTTTTGTATTTTCAGGATTAAATGAGCTCAAATTAACAAAAGAAGCAAAAAGACAGCTAAATCTAACATAAATACAAGAAAAGGAACAAACGTGGAATGCCCGACCTCCCCGACCGCATCTTCCTAAGCAAAACAAGAGAACAGAAGGCTGAACACGCCCCGTGCTCAGTGAACACGGGGGCGTGCCCAAGTGCCAGCATAAAAGACAAAGCTATAGAAGCTTCTATCGCCCACCACGGGGCCGTGCTCAGCGGACACGGGGCCGTGGTCAACTATAAGATTCGCAGAATCCAGGCAAATCTTGATAGTACAGATATGCTTCTGCACACGGGGGCGTGCCCAGCGGACACGGGGGCGTGGTCAACTGATGCAGACAAACTGCAATTAATGAAGAAAGAGAAGGATGATGGACACGGGGCCGTGCCCGAGCTGCTGTTCAGGCTATAAATAGGTGTGCTTAGCTCATTTGCAAACCATCCCTTAGCACACCACCTCTCTCACACTTCACCCACCACCCACCACCACCATAACACCATCATCCACCACCATCATCCATTGTCCATCATAGAGTGTGTGAGTCGTCTCGGGATTCAAGATTGATCGTAAGAGTTCTTGACAATCAAATGCCATGTTTGCCTAAGTCTCTTACATCACTTGGTGAAGACAAGTGTCTAGTGTAATACTTTTTATTTTTAATCTTTTCACACTTTTTACTTGGTTATGTATTAATGACTTTAATAACTAGTTTCTTATGTTGAAGGTGATTCTTCCTTATCGTTTGTCCGTGGTGTCTTGGCATTATTTTACTATCTATATAAAATAAAAGATTTTCACCATTCATATCTCCACGGTCTATATGGAGGTATGTTGGCTACCTGGTCGGGGGTTAAGGGAACGGTTTGGTAAGAGTCTTGCCTTGTTCAGTGTATAGATCCTGCAAGGACCTGGGTCAAATTTAGTAGGACCTCCTTCAATACCCACCGGTATTGGATGGCGGGGATCCAAACTCTTTGATCCCCTCATATGTAAGCTACTATTAATACTTTAACCCGGGTACTTAGGACTGTATCCCTGCTGACTCAGACTACTTAGCCGAGGGTAACGTCACCTTCAAAAGAGGGGCCTACCATAATATGCATTAGTAACTTAATTAATTATCTTTCAATAATCTGACCCTTTAGGATTGTATCCTTGCTGACTCAAACTACTGGGTTGAGGGTAACGTCACCTTCAAAAGAGGGGCCTACTACAATAACTAAGATAATCTCTTAAAAAGTGCAAAAGTGTGGAAATAATCAAAGGTTACACTAAACACGAGTCGGAGCCAAGTGATTCATCTTGTCTATCTGTTTTTATTTTTATTTTTCAGCATTTTAGTTATTTTTTATTTTTCTAGTTTAAAATCTTTTTCTAAACTTTTGATTTGATTAGACGTTGAGGATAAACCGGTACTAAAAGCTCTTGTGTCCTTGGACGACCTCGGTATCTTGCCGACACTATACTACGCTCACGATGGGTGCACTTGCCCATATGTGTGTTTGGTGTTAGTAAAATATCGTGTTTTATAAATTTAAAACTTGACTAACGTGTAAAAAGGGCTTAAAATATACTTAAATCCATATACCACCACACACGCATCAGTAATGGTACCATAGGAATTGGCAACTCCCGTTCCTGAAATCCTAGGTTTGTTTGGGTGGAAGGAATGACAGAATCTAATATACATAATTCAGATAAACCTTTAATTTGTTTAAGGGTTTGTCGGCACAGTCGCAAGGCTTGAATGTATGCATTTTAAAAATACCGTATAGATGTTTGTATCAGTATAGCATACAGTTATTTTACAAAACATAACTTTGATGTAAACTATGCTTTATTTCAATACCTTGTTTTGTGCATTTTACCTATGGTTTAGTTGATATATTTCACTTGCCATACATGACATTTCATTACACATTACATGATTTGCATTGCACAATAGACATTGTTTACACATAAACATCTTGACATTTGGTTACACATTACATGATTTACATTTGACAATAGACATTGTTTACACATAAACATTTTTTACATTGGTTTAAACAGTACATTTTGGTGGTTTGTTTGGGTAAGTGATTTAAATAACGAGGCGTGTGTAATATGATAAGAGCATAGTGGATACGCCGCTGGTACTTCCTATATATAAGTGCTTTTATAATATTACATATCATGGCGTTATTTAAACCATTTCAGTTTAGACATATTACATTTTACACAAATAACATATCATCACAAAGACATTGTTTTACAAACAATTTATTTTATACAACCCATTTTACTTGGTTATTTAATTAACCATACACCTTTCTTTTATATAATCTGATTTCTTATCAAATTTTCGTATGACTTATAGAAAGAAAACACTTAACAAGATTCATGACTAACTTTTATCAAACATTTCTTTAAACTTAAGTCATGAATCCTATTTTGACAAAACCTATGTATCTCACAGACATATTTATGCTGACGTACCTATTTTCACATGTGATTTCAGGAGCTGATGCGTAGAAATGATCAAGATACACTTAGGCGGACCTGTGCCTTAGTGACATAAAATGAAGCTAGACTAGTTAAATAATGTTATGTACTCTCGTTTCCTTGTTTGTTTTAATACAATGTAGCCAATGTTTATAAATAAAACATAACTTTAAATACCATGGTTATGAAACAATAATTTTGTTGCTACACTCCCCAACGTTTCCGCCGCGGTTTGTTGTTTTACGCGGTCGGGGTGTAACACTAACTTCCTATAAATAGAAGTGGGTTTCATTCTCATTCCTCACATTTGGTTCATAAATCTGCTCTAAGTTGGAGTTCTATACTTCATACCTGAGCAATTTGAATCAAATATTCCTTGCTTGGACCTTTTGTAAGCTTCTTTCATGCTTTGACCAGTCTATGGTCAACACAAAGTTCGTTTGAACTTTGCAACGTGAGCATAATCACGATGGTTATAGTCCCTTGTGACTATACCTACTGATTACCACGTCGATTAGTCGAAGTGACGAGTCAAAGTTTCAGTCAAAATACCTGTTTATGCGTATCTTGCGATGAAACTATTTTCGGGTATCAAAACACTTTGTTTTAATATCAAACTTTTTTTCTAACTTAGTTAAACATGTTTTAACATGTTTAACTCGTCACTTTTAGTCTAGTGCTTGTATAGGGTCGTAAGTCAAGCGGTCTTGACAACCGCTTAGACTTACGAACCCGACCCGTTTGGTCGATCGTTAGGATCCGACCAAGCATGTTTTGTGACCATAGTTGTATAGGGAATAACCTTCTAAGGTTATACCTTATGGTCACTTAGTTTAATTGGTTGTATGATAGGTAGTTTATATGCCTTAGGAAAATGACCAAAATGCCCTTTTCATGCATAATTGGATTTTAAGCATATGTAACCTAACTTTTGTCAGTTAAACTGATTATGCAATATATTTAAACATGTTAGCGCATATAATACTTGTCATGGGACTAGTTAGGCGTCTCGAACGCGCATTAGCGCGAATGACGCATTAACGTAGCATAAGCTACCTTAATGGGTCGTAACGGGTCGTAAGCACTTAGGATAGGTTCCGATTTAGAATGTAGGATTTGTTAAACCATATCACATGAGTTTCAATACTCATTTGGTTTACGAGACCTCATTCTACCCGATCTTCTGATTTAGATACCGATTGTTTATTGTAGTGATTCCATACTAGGTGCCACTTGATTCCTTGATTTCTGAGCTTTGCTAGGACACTTAATCAAGGATACTTACAATCTCAAGTGAGTACATAGTCCCCTCTTTTACGTTTTCAAATGTTTTGGGGTGATACATATGTGCCGATACGCTATTTTCATGATTTCGACTATATGCTTATACATAGTACTTATCTTTTGACGAATTGAACTATTGTCCATGGCTTAAACACTGATTTCCAAAGTTTGTTAGAACTATTTGTTCATTTATACTGTTACTTATACATTCATTAACAATGATCAAGCCGATTGGTAGTACGATATAGCGCTATAGGACTAGACACCCCATTCCTGTTGTATGGAATGTCAGAAACCAAATTTTAACCAAATAGAATTTGCCTTTGTGGTATTTCTATAGTCTCTAAAGTGTAGTTTGATGCACTAAGGTTTGAATGTATTACCAAATCGCGATATATGGTATATTTCGATATACTACCAACGTGATACTGATTTGTTAAAGCATAGTTGATATGCTATTGTTTACTAAAGTATAATTTGATATACTACCAAAGCACGATTTATGTATGTTCCGACATACTACCAACGTGATATTACTTACTAAAGTATAGTTGAAATACTACCGATTTTGTTATTTCACAAACTAAAGTATATTTTAATATACTACCAAAGCATAGTTGATGTGCTATTTTCAAATCTAAAGCATAAGTTGATATGTTATTTACAAAACCAAAGTATAATGTATTATACTACCGATGTTTTTCATTCTTAAACCAAAGTATACTTGTGATATACTACCAAATCTATTATTTCCGAAACTAAAGTATATTCTAATGTACTATATGTTTAACTATGTCAAAACTAAAGTATATTTAGATATACTACTCATCCGCTTATCTCAAAACCAAAGTATATTTTTGTATATACTATAAACATTTTACCAAAACAACGCATTTTAGAAAATAAAACTTTTACAAGGATTCATGGCTATTTTTGAAAACATAAAACCTTCTCTTGTGTTATCCAAAGCCATGAATCAAACACACAAATCCTATGTTACTCACAGGCATTTTTATGCTGACGTACCTATTTTCACATATGTTTCAGGTACTGCTATGCGATGATTGTTGATGCATGCTACACATAGGATGGACTTGTGCCTTAGCGACTTTAAAACTTGAGAGACAATTATTTGTATTTATCTGATTTGTACTAAAACAATGAGTTCAATAATTCAATAAAACGAAACTTTTAATCCATGGTTGTGAAACAATGATTTTGTTACGACACTCCCCGATGTTTCCGCCGCGGTTTGTTGTTTTACGCGGTCGGGGTGTGACAGAAAAGTTGGTATCAGAGCCAATGGTTATAGGGAATTAGGTTATTAGTAATGCTTTGACCTAGACTATAACCTTCCTAGGACCCTAACACAAGTTATCTTGTGTTTAGTCTTAAAAACAATACCGTCGCCTATCTTTAGGTGGCAACCAAAACAAGAACACATATAACGAATCCGTTTTTGAAAACCAGTCATCTCTTCTTAGATGATTTATTACAAGGTTTTGAACCTTCAAAGTTTTCAAAATCTCGTCAAAGTTTGGGTCTAAATAATGTGAACACGTGCAATCTGGAAGGGTGGATGCCTGTACCTCGAGTTTTCTGTCTAAGGCTAGAGTGTTCATACAAATCCACATTGACACACCCCGACCGCATTAAAACAACAAACCGCGGCGGAAACGTCGGGGAGTGTCGTAACAGAATCATTGTTTCACAACACATGGATAAAAGTTCTGTTTTATTGAATTAAATGTATTACATTGCATTGAAATTAGAAACAAAACATGAACAAATAGACTTTCATTGTTAATAAGTCACTACGGCCTCGTCCATTCCTATATGAGCATACACCAATATCATCATCAAACATCATCAACTATGGTACCTGAAACGCTTGCGAAAATACGCCATCATAAAAATGCTGGCGAGTACATAGGTTTTATGTGAGTGTCAGATTCATGGCTCGTTTGCATTTTGAAATAACTTGAACAACTTCAATAATTGACATTAGAAAACCTAGTTTTGTAAAATGTTTGTAATGTAAATTGAAATAACCAAGTCAAAACAGATTAGTTTTATAAAACCTCGATGCCATGAATCTTAACTCAAAACATTTGTTTTTGTAAACCCAAATCGTAAATTGTTTTTGTAATAAAACTCAAATGGTTTATATTGTTAGAAAAACCTTGTAATATAACTTCGTTTTGATAACCTTTGCCCAAGTGATCTAGTTAACGCAACGATATATAATGTGTTACTTATATATAGGAAGTACCAGCGGCGTATCCACCATGCTTTTAGCACATTACACCCGCCTCGTTACCTAATCACTTCCCTAACCAAACGGTTCAAACAGTTTCAAATGGTTCACATAAATCAAACGGTTACAAATGGTTCACATAAGTCAAACGGTTACAAACGGTTCACATAAATCAAACGGTTACAAACGGTTCACATAAGTCAAATGGTTACAAACGGTTCACATAAATCAAACGGTTACAAACGGTTCAAAATGTAAAACAATATGTCCATATATTGGATGAGCATATGCAACAAAATGTAATATACGAAAATCAATGTGCTAGCATGCTAAGTGAACATACATAGCAAAACATAATGAAATCATGTACTATACGTGTACTATTGAACATAACAAGCTCATGATATAAAAGCATGTAAAAACCCGAAAGTAACAAGTAGGCACATGTGTTTCACCCCAAAACAGTTTAAAATGGTAAAAGAGTGGACTATGTACTCACTTGAGGATGCTTAGAAGTCTTTAATAACAACTAAGCAAAGCTAGAGGGATCACGGAATCAAACGGCACCTAATATAGGTAACTACATTAATAAACCGGACCTAAATCGGAAGATCGGATAGGATGAGGTTTCGTAAACCAAATGAGTATCGGAACTCATATGATATGGTTTAACAAAGCCTACATACTAAATCGAAACCTATCCTAAGTGCTTACGACCCATTACGACTTGTTTAGGTAGCTTACGCTACTTTAACGCGTCGTTCGCGTAAAATGCGTTCGGAACGCCTACCTAGTCCTATGATAAGTATTATATGCCTAAACATGTTTAAATATGTTGCATAATTAGTTAAGTGACAAAAGTTTAAGTTACATATGCTTAAATACCAATTATGCATGAAAAGGGCATTTTGGTCATTTTACCTAAGGCATATAAACAACCTATCATACAACTAATTAAACTAAGTGACCATAAGGTATAACCTCAGAAGGTTATTCCCTATACAACTATGGTCACAATAAATGCTTGGTTGGATCCTAATGATCGACCAAACGGGTCGGGTTCGAAAGCCTAAGCGGTTGTTTAGACCGCTTATCTTACGACCCTATAAGCACTAAACTAAAAGTGACGAGCTAAACATGTTGAAACATGTTTACCTAAGTTTGAAAACAAGTTTGATATCAAAACAAACGGTTTTGATACCCAAGAATAGTTTGGTTGCAAAATACTCATAAACGCGTATTTTGACCGAAAGTATGACTCGTCACTACACCAAATCAACGTGGTAATCAGTAGGTATAGTTACAAAGGACTATAACCATCGTGATTACGCTCACGTTGCGAAGTTCAAACGAACTTCATGTTGACCATTGACCGGTTAAAGCAGAAAGTCAAACACTGTTTGACTTTCACGCTTGAAAAGCGATAAAAGCACGAAAGAATACATACAAAGGGTCCAAGCTAGGAAGATATTGATCTAAATGTTCTCAGGTATGAAGTTTTGGAACCTCAACTTAGAGAAATTCAGATCAATTGTGAGGAGCAAATGAATTCTAAGTGGGTATTTATAGATTTCGGTCCACCGTTAAGATCGTTCCTCGATTCTCGAGCTTCAATCTCAACCATCCATGGGTGCCCACTGAATTATAATACCATGGGTGCTCAAAACAAGCCCCTGGTATGAAGAAACCATGTGCAAAACAAGGGGATAGCTGGGTTTTGAAGAAAATGAAACCTTCTGTCCTGGAGAAGGCTTATGGATCGTAAGCACCACCATACGGTCTGTAAGGACCTTGTTTGCTGGTAGTGACTTTCAGCAATTGGCAGAACAGGCCCCTGCATCTCCAAACTTGATTTTTGATGCGTTTTGGCACGTTTAAGCCCCGTTAACCTCATTTCAAGGCTCTAAAATGAAGTTAAAGTATAGGGAATTTAAATATGCTCAAAAAAATATCGGATGTCGGTTCGTTTGGTCGTACGGTTGCGTTGTTTGGTTAATTACGATGAAACACGAACGGACGCGAATAACGTTCCAAATTTTGCGACGAATGGAATTTTATCATGCCAATCATAAAAATCAAATATTTTAATGGTTACATAAATTTTCGGATGTCCGGATATATTCAGAACGTAAGATATGCACGAAAATGCAAACTTGTGCACTTTTGTGACGCTTTTAGTCCCTATTGATCAGAAAGTTTGTTTTTGCGCACCAAACACCTCAAAGCCTATTTATAAGCTATGTAAAGGATATTTAGGGCATATTTAACTTATGATCAAGTTCCGGAATGTTCATTACACTACGAATCGGCATACTTTCGCAGTTTGTCGAAATTAGTCCCTGTAAGCGAATAAACTTGATTTCGCCACACCAAACCCTCCAAAACTCATTTCTAAGTTATGTAAAGGTTATTTAAGGTATGTTAAGCCTATGTCACTGTTCCAGAGTGTTTGTTGCATTAAACTGATTATATTTACGCATCAGTTTGCGTATAACCTTCTAGAAGGCGATTTAAAGCTCGAAATCGAACATAAATTGATATGTGCGCATAATTCACATATTTATACAAATCCCAAGTATGAAACAAAATATTTCATTGATTTGGTATTTATTTGGTGGTTGAAGTGACACAGATGTCACACACATAATCGGACAAGTCACTCTTACCTGGGAACTCTTGGGGTGAGTGTCCACTTATAGGCTAAAGCATGTCTTCGCGATACATTAGTATGACCCATTTACTTTGATTAGTCACGTGTGTCATTTGTTTGTTTTAGGTAATGAACAAATGATCATAATCTTCATGCTTTGTCAATATTCCTTTAAGCATTCAATTCTTACTATCCGATAACATCTCACTCGTTTCCTTTTCATGTTTCTTTGCTCTTTTAGAATATGCCTCCTCGACATGATGCACAACCTCCAACTAACACCGAACTCGCAGCTGTTATCACTCAGCAAATCGCTGCTGTACTCCCAAACCTAATAACCCAAGTAAACCAAGCAAACAACAATAACAACAATGCTCCATGCAACTATAAGACATTCAATTCAGCTAAGCCACTCACATTTACTAGGTCTGAAGGGGCCACTGGGCTCCTACAATGGTTTGAGAGTCTCGAAAGTACGTTTCGTCATGTACAATGCCCAAACGAGCGAAAGGTTGAGTTTGCATCCAGCGTATTCCAGAAAAGAGAACTTACATGGTGGAACGGTGTAATGAGGGATAGGGGTGCCAACGTAGCATTGGCACAAACTTGGGAAGAGATTCGAGCTCTAATGATGAAGGAGTTATGTCCTCATCATGAACTCAGGGCTTTGGAAAGGGAATTTGACGATCTTAAGCAAGACGGCGGTGAACATCGAGCCTACTGTTGGTGCATACATCTGTCGACTTCGTCTTATATCGAGTCTTGAATTCGTTGTGGATCTGAACAAGAATGATGTCAAGTTCGCATGAATGTTCAAACGAAGTGGGTGTTCAAACGAAGTGAATGTTCAAACGAAGTGGATGTTCAAACGGAGTGGATGTTCAAACGAAGTGAATGTTCAAACTAAGTGGAAGTTCAAACGAAGTGGCCACTTCATAAGAACTGGGGTTTGCCCAGTTCGTATGAAGCTCAGTCCCTATAAATAGGTCATGTTGTCATTTCATTTGGAACTTTTGCATTTCCGGTAGCGAAGCTCTGCCGAGGTATTTCCAGACCGTGTAAAGCTTTCATATCAATACAAGAGATAGTTAAACTACTTTCAAGTGTAAATCAAGCTGATTCAAAACCGAAACGTATGTTTCCGCCTCTCGTTTTGGTCTAGAACACTTCTGATCGACTCATATAGGTCGTTTCTCGATCCTACAAGTGGTATCAGAGCTCAGGAGGAAGAGTTCTACCGATTCAACTTGTTTTTCATAAAAAATTCTGACTTCTACTCATATTCTTCACATTTTTCAAAAATTAAACGAGTTTTAATGGATAAAATGGTTTGAGTTTGGAGTATATCGTGCGAAACAGTGTTTTAATCAATTTGTGAAAGTTTCAAATCTTAAAACAAAGTAAAACTTGATCAATTTTACGAATATTTGGTCAGTTCGTTTGAAAGATTATACATCTCGTACGAACAGAACTTTAAACTCAGATCTACAGCGATTCAGTGGACGATATTGAACAAATTATACATCATTGTGTTCGGAATTCATAGTAGAACAATCCTTGAACTTATCAGATTCTAATTCAACCGAAAACGTGATCATATTTGGCAAAATAACATCAGATCGTTTGAACAATGGTTCAGTTCGTTTGAGTCTTTGAATCCAGTTCGTCTGAAAGGTCACACGGAGTGGCCAGTTCGTATGAAAAAGGATCAGTTTGCGTGGTATTATTAGTTCACTTCGCTTCAAAATCCAGTCCGCATAAGAGTCAAGTTCGTCTGAATTTACCTCGTTTGAACCTTAGATCATTTAAATCTCAGGTCGTCTGAATCACAGTTCGTCTGAAGTCGTCAGTCCGTTTGAAAGCTTTTCAGTTTAGTTTGTTTGAACTTCAGTTCGTTTAAGAGATTCAGTTCGTTTGTTCTTCGTTCAGGTCGTCTGAAACAGTTGATCAGGTCGTTTGTATAATCACAGTTCGTCTGAGGTTGTTTAGTTCGTTTAAAAAAATCTCAGTTTGTTTGAGGGAGTTTTCTGTGTGAAGTGGATTTCTGAATTCAACCAGTTTCATATAATCGGTCCAATCAAGTTAATTAGTTATCTGAACTATCACGTGGTTCTAGTGAGGTTTAATTGTTTCAATTTGAGTGATCCAATGGGAATTGAGTAATATCAAATTGACAGCCCACTACATATTATCGATTAAGTGTGTCAACCCACTAGGTTGAACGGCTCAATCAGTTTTGAGTGAAACATAAATGATGACAGCTTAGTGGGTGTTTGGTCAAATTGTATTTTGTGAGGTCATTTAAACAGATTGTTGGTTTAGTGGATTTTTTGGTCCTATAAGAGTTCATCGAGGTGTGTAATGTCATTAAAAAGGATTGTGGGCTAGTGGTTATTGAAGGTCCAATTAGATGTTTTGTTAATCACCGGCCCATGTGGTTCACTTGAAGTTTTCAACTTGGCGATTTTGTTGGTCCAATGAGAAGTTAGTGTTCTTTTAAAGTAGTCGGCATATTCAAGTGTGTTTTTGGTCTAATAAATCGATTCAAGTGTTCAGCCCAAGTTCATTGTTGAGAAAGTCACTCAGAACGTGTGTAGTGGTTATAGATATTCAGGGTCATAGTTGTCCGCACAGTGTGTCAACTCTCAGTCCGCTCAGAATAGTCATCAGTTCGAGTACCAGTTTTATCAGTTTAATTGATAAGTCATTAAACTGATTGTGTTTTGTTTGTTTGTTTGTTGTCAGGTATTATTTTTACGAGGAGAATTAGTTCGTGTGAAAACTTGTTGAAAAGTCATGGATACCGAGTTCTACAACGCGTTTGCAACACCGTCTGGTCCATCTACCATTGCTCAGAACATGAATTTGGAAAACGAGACGGGAACCACCCAAAAGCCCCCGAAATTGATGAGTATCGAAGAATACTACGGATGGAAAGATAGATTCGAGAACTGGGTTCAGGCTAACCATCTTATATCATGGGAGTGTATTTTGAAGAAATATGTTTTGCCACAGACTGATTTGAAAGTTGACAAGAAAATATCTGAATTTAGTAATGAAGAACGTGATATGTATAGAGCCGAAAAGATGATGATCAGTCTGCTTCAACAAGCTATCAAAGAAGACATTCTCATTCTGCTACAGCATGACAAAACTGCAAAGTCAATCTGGGATGCACTTAAAGTCAAATTTGAGGGTAGCGAGAAAATGATTAAAAGCAAGAAGGCATTGTTAAAGAAAGAGTTTGATATGTTCAGCAGTCTACCGGGTGAAGACACAAAGAAGCTGATTGAAAGATACTGTCACCTTGTGCGATCTATGTCAATGCTTAGTATAAAAAAGGAGTCTGAAGAGTGGGTAGACAAATTAGCTGATGCGTTACCGCAAAAAGAGTGGGGAACTTATTTGATGATTCTGAAAAACACAGGGGTTTATGATGGGTTATCAATTGGTGAGTTTATTGAAAAGATTGAGGGTCAAGATTTGGAACAGCAGAAGATCGCTAGGATGAACAGTCCAAGTGGTCAACAGGATGTAAAGATGTACTACATAGGTAGTATTCCGGTTCCAGAAGCTGAGAGAAGTCCGAAAATTCAGACTGCTTTTAGTGCTGGAGATTCATCGGAAAAAGCTGATCAAAGTTCAAACAAAAGCAGCAGTGGTTTTTCATTATATCCAAGTGTCAATCCAAAGAGTTCATCAGAAAGCTTTCAGTCTCAAAGCACAAAAATAGGAAATGGTTATGTGATTCAGTGCAACATCGCTCTAAATCTTCCAGAAGGTCAAAGTTTTTCAGAAGACACTGCTAAAGACCACATGGCTCTACTTGGTTCTGTGTTGTTATCGTATGAAGGTCTAGTTGCAGGTCGGATCGGAAATCCTATGCTCACCAAAGAGGATTACAATCAGATAGATGCCGAAGAGATGGAACAGATGGACATCAAATGGTGTCTTGCTAGTGTTCTTAGACGTGCTGAAAAATTCAAAACGATTACCGGGAGAAATGACTTTCTTGATGCTCATGTATCTACTTTAGGTTTTGATAAATCTAAAGTTACTTGTTTTCGATGCAGGGAGAAAGGTCATTTCAAGCGGGAGTGCAAGAACAGAGAAGCTAGTGGAGCTCAGAATCCGTTTGGAAAAGATGATTACTACCGGAAAGCCATTTATCAGCAAGTTGGTCAATCACAAGACTCACAAACGGTTCATGGTAGAAAGATTGAGGATTCAAAGAGAGGATGTATGGTAGATTTCAACTGGAGCAACTATATATCTCCTGATAGCAAAGCATGCATAGTAGATCAAGATGATGAAAGGCTACCTGAAGGTTTCAGCTGGGATATGTTTGTTGATGAAAAGGGTGATTTCAAAGCATTCATTGCAAAGATTGTTAGAGAACCAGACATGTTTGCAATATGGATGAAATCTATTGGTGAGACAGTGAAAAGTGTGAAGGAACAGTCTGTTACATCTGAAGAAAGCTCAGAAAGTGCTGATGAAGATTCACTAAGTGCAGATGAGAGTGTGCAAAATGATATTACTTCAGAAAAAGAAGTTGTATTTGATCAAACACTGTCTGATTCTGGTGTATCAGATGCTGATTCTGAAAAATCTGTACAGTTTGATCAGTCACCAGTTGATGACAGCAATAGTGATGATGAGGAAGAGAAACATATCAATATTGCTAAATCTCATCTTTCTCCTGAAAGTTTTCATTTCTATTTTACAGATCGCTTGGAGAAGCTGAAAGAGAAACGAGCTGCAAAAGAACAAAAGGATTTGAAGACTGAAAGTGATGCTGAAAAGAATGAAATTGTTCAAACTGAAGAAGCTAAAGTTGTTGCTAGAGAAAAGGTGACTAAAGCTGAGAAGGTGATTGAAGAAGAAAAAGTGGTGGAAGTGGCAAAGACAATTGAGATTGAGAAGATTGTTGAAGTTGTAAAGCCTTGCGAGAAGTGTTTGGAAGCTTGCAAGGAATGTGCAACAAAAGACGAGATAATTGCTGAGTATGAGAAAAAGAAAGAGCAGTTATTGTTCAACCTCAACTATGTGAAAGAATCTTATGATGTTTTGAACAAAACAGTAACTAGTCTTCAAAATACAAATTCAGAAAGAGAACAAGCACTTACGATGATGAATGCTGTAATGATGACAAAACAGAAAGCCATCAACTTTTACATCGAAGAAAGTGCTAAATGGAAGCAAGAGTTGGAGACAGAGAAGATTGAGAATGAGAGAATTAGACGTTTATTACAAAGTTATTCTAGTTCTGATTATCTCATTGATCGTATTTACCCAACTGTTGCAGGTATGGAAGTTTTTCAAGATGATAAGCCAAAGAAGAAGAAAGATTGTGGTAAGAAACCGACTGTTAGATATAACAAGTGTCCGCCTCCAATTTGGGAAGGGTACTCTCCTAGAAAACCAAACGAGGAGCAACTTGAAAAAGCAGTTAATATAAAGTTAAAAACCGACACAACTGACGTTTTACCAGATAACATTGATGTCACGTTTACCTCGTCTGATACTGATCATGAGTCTGAGTTAATTAAAAAGGTGGTCGATCAGGTGTTGGATACTGAGGAGGATTCTGAGTCAAAGTCTGAGTTTGAGTCTGGAGGGTCAAATTCGTCAGTCAACAGTCCAAAGTCGTCGGTTAAACGGTCTTATAGTAAAGAATTTTTGTTATCGAAAGCAAATTTGGATGATGAAACATTTGAAGTTGCATACACTTTAAATGATTCGGACAAATTATACTCTGACAAAGAGTTTCCAATACGAAGTGTTCGTTTCGATATGATCAAAAAGGTTTTCAAAAAGACAGAAATTAATATTTCTGAAATAAAAGATTTAAATCTTACTGAAAAACCTAAAAAGTACACTTCAAGAGTTCAACAATGGTTAAACAAGAAAAAGGGTTACAATTCTGGTTCTGGTTTTCAAAAGAAACAAAACCAAAATCGTAGCTACAAAAAGAAAGGTCTTGGATTTATTCCACCGGAAAATCATAAAAATTTGAAAAATTCTAAAACAAAAACAGAATTTGTGTCAGGTGGAAGTGCAGAAGAGGAACAGAAGAAACCATTCTGGAGACAGTCAAATCAAGAGTTTCTTGCTGAAAAGAAGAAGAATGGAACTAAATTGTTTTATCAAAGAGAGACTCGTACCTGTTACAAGTGCAATGAAACTGGTCACATTGCATGGAACTGTCAGAAAAATGCCAAAACAAAACAGGGAGTTTCTCAGAAATTGAAAGAGAAAGTTGTTGATGTTGAACCACCAATTGAAAAAATTAAAATTTTTGAAAACTCAACTTATGAGGTTGGTGAATGTTCTAAAAAGAATTTTTACAAAAAGAATGCAAAAGACAACCAAGTGTGGGTTGTTAAAAAAGATGATGAGAAAGTCGGCAATGAATCTGGTTTCACAAAACCAGAAGAGCCACAAGGTGAGATGAAAATTTCAGTGAATGATGATGAGTTTCCATCACTGAAATTTGAAGAAATTAAACAGAAAGTTGGTAAGGTTGATATCTCGAATCAGTTTTACACAGAGAAAACTAAGTTTGATGTCGAGAAAACATTCAATGGAAGTGTTAAGAAAATTTTTGGAAAAATGTTGAATGGGAAAGTTAAGGGGGTTAAAGATTTTTATGCAACTAAAAAGGCAACTTACAACCCCACTGCGCAAGAATTGAAAGCCATCAAGTCTGAGAAGCATTGGATGGAAGTTTGTTTCCCTTGAAGTCTTAGGACTACGCCGGAGATCCCAAGTTTGTAATTGCGGATCAGGAATCGGCATCTTTCTTGATAATTGTTTTTGTGATTGAATTTTAAAAATGTTTAAATTGTTACAGGATAAGTGTGAATTGCCGGAGCTTCCAGGTTGGTAAGTGTGAAGCAGGAATCGGCATTTTGTTTGGTAAAATGGTTTGTGTAGATGTTTTATTCCTACATGTGATTATATGTTTTGGATATTCTTACAAAGTGGTGAGAGGTTGATTCTGACAAAGTGATTACTCAAGGTCATTAGTTTGATCCTGATGTAATCCACATATAAGAGATTGAATGGACAAAATGATGAACCAAATCCCTAACTTTACAAGTGGTAAAACCAACAAAACTTATTTTCCGGAAAAATCATTCTGATTAAAACAAACTTAAGTGTTTTGAAATCATTATGAGAAAATAGTTTTTGTGAAAGGGGGAGTTCTGATTGTTTATGCCAAGTGGATGGCGATTTGAAGCGATTTGATATCGGTTGTCACTTTATTGTATAGTTTATTTTCATATTTCCTAAAATGTGTTTGCATTTTAGGGGGAGTAAGAAATTTTTAGAAAATCCAAAATTGAAAATTTGAAAAAGACAAAAACATGATAAAATCAAAAATGAGTTTTGTTGTATAAAAGAGGAAATGATAGTACATCAGTGGACGATCACAACATGCTAAAGAATTGGAAAGTTAAAAGTGATAAACGGTCTCACTGATGATGTGCCAGTAGGTTTTTGCACATTTAGTAGATTGTGACGAGATATAAACCTAAATTTCAAACTTGCTTATATCGTGGGGAAACATCTCTCGGATATATGGGTAACCCCCGAAATCTCGTTTGAAAGATTCCTTTTTCTGATATACTAGGTTTTTATACTCAGTGATGTCTGGGGTATTATTCCAGGACTTCTGCTGAACGGTAGTTCTGACCTAGTCCTCGAATAATACTTTCCGCAAATGCTTGAAACATAGCATCACCCTCAGCATATATGATAAGACAATAAAATTGCTTAGCAATGCTGTTGTAAAAAAGATCCTCTAAAGGGGACACACCCAAAAGTTGAGTCATGATCTCTCTGCTGAACGGTAGTTCTGACCTGAGCTCTCATGATTCTTCATAATTTATTAACCCCTTACAGATATCATTTGTGTCATAATTACCTGTAAGACTGAATATTGGGATCTGGATACGGGAGTATATTCTGAGGTGGGACACGCGATTGAGTTTAAGTTCTTAAAACATTAATATCGTATCTCGGATCAATTGAACTTTGTGTGAAAATTTAAGTGGACCAGTATACTGACAATCTAAGTGAATAGTTTAGAACTTAAAATGAAATGAAGCTTAACGGTGTTGGTGATTTATCTCAGAAACTGATATGATCCTTTTGCACAAACTCACAAAAATATTGTATGTAAATATTTCTTTACTGCATTTCATTCTATTAAAAAAATCCAAAAAGATTTTAGTGTGTTTTAGCATAAATTTTGAAAAATTCAAAAAGATTTTCGACAACTGGTGTTGGAGAGCTAATTTTCAAAATTCCGAGTGCTAAACATGATGAACAAATGGTTTGGGAGAGTGTGTTGTGTTTGAAATGAAAATGATATTTCTGCAAGTGGTTCATCAGATACTATAAACGTTGAATCATTTTAAAATTTGCTTTTCAAGTTATTATCAGAAAATTTATTGTGAGGTAGAGGATGTGCAGGTTTCTAAATGATGAAAAGCCAGGTTTCGACCTATATGAGTCGATCAGAAGTGTTCTAGACCAAAACGAGAGGCGGAAACAGACGTTTCGGTTTTGAATCAGCTTGATTTACACTTGAAAGTAGTTTAACTATCTCTTGTATTGATATGAAAGCTTTACACGGTCTGGAAATACCTCGGCAGAGCTTCGCTACCGGAAATGCAAAAGTTCCAAATGAAATGACAACATGACCTATTTATAGGGACTGAGCTTCATACGAACTGGACAAACCCCAGTTCGTATGAAGTGACCACTTCGTTTGAACTTCCACTTAGTTTGAACATTCACTTCGTTTGTACATCCACTTCGTTTGAACATCCACTTCGTTTGAACATTCACTTCGTTTGAACACCCACTTCGTTTGAACATTCATGCGAACTTGACATCATTCTTGTTCAGATCCACAACGAATTCAAGACTCGATATAAGACGAAGTCGACAGATGTATGCACCAACACCTACACTGACCGTTATGAGGAACTGAGCCTGTTATATCCTACCATGGTTACGCCTTTGGATAAGGCGATCGAAAAGTACATTGATGGTTTTCCTGACCTAGTTCAGGACATTGTTACTGGTAGCAACCCTACTACCATCAGACAGGCCATTGAACTATCTGCTACCCTGACTGAATCCCAGATCAGGAAAGGTAAGCTTTTCCGAAAGGGTGACCCGAAACCATCTGATGAGTCTGCACAAGAAAAACCAAAGGATAAACAGACTGAGTCCTCCAAAAAGTCGAAAAAGCGCAAGGCTTCACAAAACTTCGCTGTAGTTGCTCAGAACAATCAGGTTGCACCAAACCAGCCAGCACAACCTTGTACAAGGAAAAACTATGTTGGCAGCACCTTTGTGCAACAAATGCAACCGTCATCATCTGGAACAAACACAGTGTCACAAATGTACCTACTATGGGCGATTGGGACATTTGGTCAATACCTGCCACTATGCTATTCAAAACCAAGCTGCTGCAAATCCTGCTGCTGCTCAAGCACAGTTTCCACCTGGATCATGCTATAACTGTGGTGATCTTACTCACTACGAGAACAATTGCCCAAGACTTGTTAACGCAAATCCAGCGCGTGGACGAGTGTTTAACATAAACGAGGCAAACATAAATGACAATGCAGCAGTGAACAATTAGACTTTTGTATTTTTCCTTGTTATTATCTTTGACGCTTGAAACAATTCAGTTGTTATATAAATAAATTTGTTGTTTCACTTTTATTTACAAAACTGATACGGTTGTGTGTTTGTGTGACATACCCTTACGATGTCGACACCAAGGAACCATGTTCCTTACAAAACAAACTACTCGTGTGATTCTTTTATTTTATGATCACTTGTGATCTCCCCGAAAATCCTAAGTACTCGTTTCTTTTAAGAAACAAAGTACAAGGTACAAGTTACAAATTCTTAAACAGATATTTGAAATACCATTTCAATACCTTGATTTGATATCTAAAGGTACTTTCATGAATCCTTAATTGGATTCCTTGCGTGCTCTAATATGAATGATACGATACGACAAAGACGAAACCAAATCCTTATAAGGTCTTCCTATTTTCATAGTTAGATTCTTGGGGATATTTAAAGTACCAATTAAAGTCCGTGATTGGATTTCTGGTGTACTTTAAATGCATTGATTCAAATTAATGAACGAGCTAATAACTAAATTAACGAATAAGCGATTATGTGATTATGTGTTTATGTGTAATTCTAAAGCTCGCTATCTAAGTCCTGGTTAATCTTCCATATTTTCATATGTTAGATTCTCAGAAGGATACTCAAAGTACTATCTTAAATTCCTTAAGGGGCTTTTCTATGCAAATAGTAAGAACCTTGGATTCCAAAGTGCTATTTCAAAACGATTATTTGATTAAAAGTTACAAAGATCCTTTAGTGGTCTATTTAAAGAGATCGTACGATGATCTAGTTAAAGAGATCATGTGTTGATCTAGTTAAAAAGATTGTTCGTTGATCTAGTTAAAAAGATCCTTTGGTGGTCTAATCAAGTCATTACATGTTTGTTCGATTGATTTTACCCTACGCATTATGAAATGAACTATGCGGACTGTGCAAGGAATTACGTAATTATGGATGCATACATAATTATGGAATTCCGTGCACAGAAACCACAGCAAGTTTTGTCATGTGTTAAGACCTATAGTTATAAGAATAACGAGACGGGAACAATGTAAAAAAAAGGGGCATGGTGGATACGCCGCTGGTACTTCCTATATATAAGTGCTCCTTATTACATTGCGAACGTAGCGTTATTTAAGTTACTAGAAGTCTTGGAATTTGACCAATGTTATTTTATCCTACACTCTCCAACTCTGATTTCGAGCACACACAAGTTTCCTATAATAGTCTTCATAGGAAACATTCTCCCACCCGTTGTTCGAAGCTCCGTGTTTTTGTTACAACAACGACATCACCTTGACAATTAACAAATTCGCTAAAAATCCAAACATGGCCCAGAGTTTTACTTAGGAAATGGAAGATTCGTTCAAAAGCGAAACAATCACAATTGATTTCACAAGTTTCCCCTAAAATTTAAATTTTGGGACGAAATTTCCTAAAGTAGGGGAGACTATGACATTTGTGTCTCTACGACCATCATACAAATACAAAACTAATGAAATCTCGTGTTTCATTCTAGGAATTTGTACAATTTCATGTGCCTTTTGCACATATCAATTCTTGTTCAATTTCGAGCTTCAAATCGCTTTCTGGAAAGTTATACGCGAACTTATACGTAAACGTAATCAGTTTAATGCAATAAATACTCCGGAATAGTGACATAGGCTTAACATACCTTAAATAACCTTTACATAACTTAGAAATAAGTTCGGAGGGTTTGGTGTGTCGAAAACAAGTTTATTCGATCGCAGGGACTATTTGCGTCAAACTGCGAAAGTATGCCGATTCGTACAGTAACGAACATTCCAAAACATGATCATAAGTTAAACATACCCTAAATAACCTTTACATAGCTTAGAAATAGGCTTTGAGGGGTTCGGTATGCGAAAATAAACTTATTTGATCAACAGGGACTAAAAGCTTCAAAAAGTGCATAAGTTTGCATTTTCACGCATATCTTACGTTCTGAACATATCCGGACATCCAAAATTTTTTGTAATCATTAAAATATTTTATTTTTAATGATTGGAATGCAAAAATACCACTCGTCGCGTAATTTGGATCATTTTTCGCGTCCGTTCGTGTTTCGTCGTAATTAACCGAATAACGCAACCGTACAACCAAACAAACCGACATCCGAGATAATTTCAAGCATGTTTCAAGTCCCCCTATGTTTTAACATCCTTGTAGAGCCTTGAAAATAGATTAACGGGGTTTAAACGCGTCGAAAATGGCTTAAACATGTTGTAGGGACCATTTCTGCCAATTTTTGAAACTTTCTGGCTCTAGGAGGTGGTGGCGTCACGCGACAGGGGTACCCCCTTTGCCGTGGAGCGACGCGATGAGTGCATTTTGATAGAAAAATCCATTTTCAGCAACTATCTTGAATTTGAGGGTCTTTTGTGAAACTTTCTCAATACTATGGCCTGGTTTTAAGCTCCCATTGTATCAAATACCATGTTCCACAAGTGTAGGGTCAAGATTACACCCTCTAAACACATGGAATGATCTCCTTGATCCTAACTTCCTATAAATAGAAGTGGGTTTCATTCTCATTCCTCACACTTGGTTCATAAATCTGCCCTAAGTTGGAGTTCTATACTTCATACCTGAGCAATTTGAATCAAATCTTCTTTGCTTGGACCTTTTGTAAGCTTCTTTCATGCTTTTTATGCTTTTCAAGCATGAAAGTCAAACAGTGTTTGACTTTCTGCTTTGACCTGTCTATGGTCAACACAAAGTTCGTTTGAACTTTACAACATGAGTGTAATCATTATGGTTACAGTCCCTTGTGACTATACCTACTGATTACCACGTCGATTAGTCGAAGTGACGAGTCAAAGTTTCGGTCAAAATATGTGTTTATGCGTATTTTGAGACGAAACTATTTTTGGGTATCAAAACACTTTGTTTTGATATTAAACTTGTTTTCTAACTTAGTTAAACATGTTTTAAGATGTTTAACTCGTCACTTTTAGTCTAGTGCTTGTATAGGGTCGTAAGTCAAGCGGTCTTGACAACCGCTTAGACTGACGAACCGGACCCATTTGGTCGATCGTTAGGATCCGACGAAGCATGTTTTGTGACCATAGTTGTATAGGGAATAACCTTCTGAGGTTATACCTTATGGTCACTTAGTTTAATTGGTTGTATGATAGGTAGTTTATATGCCTTAGGAAAATGACCAAAATGCCCTTTTCATGCATAATTGGATTTTAAGCATATGTAACCTAACTTTTGTCACTTAAACTGATTATGCAACATATTTAAACATGTTAGGGCATATAATACTTGTCATAGGACTAGTTAGGCGTCTCGAACGTGCATTAGCGCGAACGACACATTAACGTAGCATAAGCTACCTTAATGGGTCGTAACGGGTCGTAAGCACTTAGGATAGGGTCCGATTTAGAATGTAGGCTTTGTTAAACCATATCACATGAGTTCCAATACTCATTTGGTTTACGAGACCTCATTCTACCCGATTTTCCGATTTAGATACCGATTGTTTAATGTAGTGATTCCATACTAGGTGCCACTTGATTCCTTGATTTCCGAGCTTTGTTAGGACACTTAATCAAGGATACTTATAATCTCAAGTGAGTACATAGTCCCCTCTTTTATGTTTTCAAATGTTTTGGGGTGATACATATGTGCCGATACGCTATTTTCATGATTTCGACTATATGATTATACATAGTACTTATCTTTTGACGAATTGAACTATTGTCCATGGCTTAAACACTGATTTCCAAATTTGTTAGAACTATTTGTTCATTTATACTGTTACTTATACATTCATTAACAATGATCAAGCCGATTGGTAGTACGATATAGCGCTATAGGACTAGACACCCCATTCCTGTTGTATGGAATGTCATAAACCAAATTTTAACCAAATAGAATTTGCCTTTATGGTATTTCTATAGTCTCTAAAGTGTAGTTTGATGCACTAAGGTTTGAATGTATTACCAACTCGTGATATATGGCATATTTCGATATACTACCAACGTGATACTGTTTTGCTAAATCATAGTTGATATGCTATTGTTTAGTAAAGTATAATTGGATATACTACCAAACCACGATTTAGGTATATTCCGACATACTACCAACGTGATATTACTTACTAAAGTATAGTTGATATACTACCGGTTTTGTTATATCACAAACTAAAGTATATTTTAATATACTACCAAAGCATAGTTGATGTGCTATTTTCAAATCCAAAGCATAAGTTGATATGTTATTTACAAAACCAAAGTATAATGTATTATACTACCGATGTTTTTCATTCTTAAACCAAAGTATACTTGTTATATACTACCAAATCTATTATTTCCGAAACTAAAGTATATTCTAATGTACTATCTATTTAACTATGTCAAAACTAAAGTATATTTAGATATACTACTCATCCGCTTATCTCAAAACCAAAGTATATTTTTGTATATACTATAAACATTTTACCAAAACGACGCATTTTAGAAAATAAAACTTTTACAAGGATTCATGGCTATTTTTGAAAACATAAAACCTTCTCTTGTGTTATCCAAAGCCATGAATCTAACACACAAATCCTATGTTACTCACAGGCATTTTTATGCTGACATACCTGTTTTCACATATGTTTCAGGTACTGGTATGTGATGATTGTTGATGCATGCTACACATAGGATGGACTTGTGCCTTAGCGACTTTAAAACTTGAGAGAAAATTATTTGTATTTATCTGATTTGTACTAAAACAATGAGTTCAATATTCAATAAAACGAAACTTTTAATCCATGGTTGTGTAACAATGATTCTATTACGACACTCCCCGATGGTTCCGCCGTGGTTTGTTGTTTTACGCGGTCGGGGTGTGACAATATACTTGCAAATCTTCAAGATATCCCCACGATAGTATATCACCCAGAGTTGTTAGGCCTTTCGCAGGATATGTTCTAATGGAAGAACGTGTCGGAATCGATCAGTGGCGAGGTGCGGAATCCCTCGACAATGTCTGAGAATCAACAAAAACAATCTCAACGCTTAACATGTCTGATTTCATTGATTGATAATGAAAGTACACGAGTTCCAGATGAAAGTCAGACAGAGCTTCGCTTCAGCAATCTGGCCAAATGCTCTAGACAACTAGCCCTACATTAGTATTTATAGGCAAACAGGGAAGTGAGGAGTGTCACCCATTCGAATGGTCATCCGATCGGATGGCCATCCGTTCGGATGACATATGTCGTCTGACGGATTTCACTTAACAAATAAAGCATCGATCCCTATTTTGTCACAAATACATACATATACAAAAACACACAAACAAGACAAAATACATAAGATTCGATACAGACGGAAGCTACAAACATAATGCACTAACAATGATTCACATAAGTTGCATGTATTCAACAAGTATTCGCAAAGTATACACACATATGATTGCATAAAAGAGTATAAATTTAGTTTGTTCACGAGAATTAGTATTGTTTTTTATTGCGAGAGACGTGCGATTTGTGTATCGGTTTTGAAATGAACGAGGTAACAAGTATTAAAATGCATCAAAAAATTGAGATAACATAAAAGAGAGGCTCAATAGAACATGGGAGTGTTTCGGGTTTAGAAACTTCGACTATTCCAAAGTGAATCAAAAGTCCTTTCAAATTAGGGAAACGTGCTTTGGCCTATAGGTAAAATACTCTTGTCGAGAAGCGATTAACGGTATTTTACCCTTCTAGTTACTACACATCCCTAATCGATTAAAAAATCGAAACTTTGGTGGGATTGAAAATCGAGGAATGAGACTAGTCGACAAGATGTGGGTTTCACCCCAAACTTGGCAATTTCGTACCCTAAGTGTGGTTGGTACTCGTCGGGTCAAGAAAGTTAATTCCGACACTTTTACGAGGGTCCACTAGAATTTGAATTGGAAATTTACCATCAAGATGTGGATTTCACTCTTAACTTAATGGTGTAATTTCGTGCAAAATCGATTTGAGCGGATTGAGAGTCATTCACCAAATTGTGGGTTTCATGCCTATTTTGGTGAATTCGTCTCGTATGATACCGTGAGTGCAGTATGTCTATCACCTCCGTCAATCTCAGATCGTAGCAGAAAAATGATCAAGACAAGGTTTAGTATTGTTAAAATTAGGGAAAAGTCTATTTTAAATGAGGAGTGGCAAACTTGTAATTAAGAAGAACTTCCTTAATGCCTTGCCTATAAATAGAGATGTTGTTAGACTTTTAAGAGGTTTTGCTCATTTGAAGAAGTTAGAGAGAGAAACTAGAAAGAGAAAGTTCTACGAGGTGATTCATGGTTCTTGTATTTGTTATATCATCAATCGAATCATCGTTTAATTACGTTCTTGTGTCCGATCCACACACGTACATGGATTCCGCACGTCGTACCTGTTCTTCGCAATCGACGGTTATTCGAAATCGATCTGGAAACGCGTCCACAAGTGGTATCAGAGCGGGAGATCAATTGCACGGATCAGAGACACGAGATTTCATCAAAACCGGAGCTGAATCGCATCAAAATTCATCATATTTTCTATTTCTAATCATTTTCTTCCAATTTTACACCTTTAATCTCAGATCTACAAAAATCTAACGGTTAAAAACGCTTGAAATTTTGATATAACGTGCGAAAAACGGTTTTGATTAATCCTCCAAAGTTTCAAAACGAAATTCGAAGATTTACACGTTCAATTGGTTAAAAACGTTTATTGAAAACATAAACTCCTTTTTATTTAGGTAACTTTTATAGCCACTTCTTTAAGCCTTTAGTGCTCTCCAGCTGGCTTCTATTAGCTTCACATTAAGTTACCTAAAACGCGTTTTAAAAAGGTTTTATCAGCAAGAAATACTGGTGAGTGCATCCCAGTTTAATCAAAACAAGCTTTTATAATTTTATAGTATTGAGAGCGATTATAATGCTTATATCTATCCAATTACCCCCCATGGTACTGTCAATCCTGACTTGTGGCCATGCTACCATTCGCAATAGTAACAAGTAATGTATACAAAACCCCAACATACCGAAAATAATTGTAGAATACATAGACTCAATCACTGTTATCATAATTTAAAACTCTTGAGGTTTTGGTAAAACAGTTTGGTAGAAAAAGAGAATGACTCACTAAAAGAGTTTATAAAAGGGGAATGACTCACATTGCTGACTTAGAAAATACTATAGCTTCCTGGTGATTTTCCTGGTTATAATCTATTAAAAATTAAACAATGCACATGTGTTAGTAAGATAACCCAATTTACATTAGTCATACTACTGAGACAGAACTCCAACGAACTTAGACAGGCAGAGCCTTGACATGCGTTACGGAGCCCTAGATCAATCGGGTAGAGTAACCAATACGTAACCGGGGTTATAATACTTACAACGAGGCAGAGCTTCGCTTTTTAGGGTATTATATCGAGCAACACTATTGCTATTATAGGGACAGAGATACAGAAAAGAAATGAGCAATCGAAACTGAGGCCAGAGGCCTTCTTTTATAGGTTGGTCGAGGGTCGGCTCGCGCCCCGCGACTCCCTGTGGTTAGCCCTTCGCGGCCTGCGAGAAGGTTAGGGTAGGTCCTAGCCTTGGTGAATCAACGGTCTAGACTTCACACGCATGGGGAGACGTGGCAGACCATGATGTCGCCTGGTGTCACCCCGTCGCGCCCCGCGACAGACCTTGGGGACCGGGTCGCGGCCCGCGAGATTCCTATATTAGTGTTTTTATTTGATTTTTATAAGTATAAATGTTATTTAGGTCCATTAATGTATATTTGGGATATAATAGGACCATTTTAGGGTCATGTTAAGGGTTTTAGGAGGGTTGTTATACCTAGAAACGGGAATGCGAATTGAAAGTCAAAAGACTCGGATTATGAATTATGACTAAAAGACTATAAAATTTCACAAACATAAATTTTGATAATTATGTTCAACTATTTTGAGGTTGAATGGGTTAAATAAAGAATAAAGTTTGACTGTTCAAAAGTGATGGATTTCACACGAACAAGTCAAACGGGTTAAATAAAGCATAATGCTTGATAGTATAATGGGCCTGGTAATGGGACGAGATTAAATACGAATATAGGCACAAACCGAATAATGGAAAACGCGAAATATTAATGAACCCATGTAATGGGTCATGAATAAATATGAAAGAAAAATGCAAACCAGGTAATGGGTTGCAAGGAAATATATATGTAAATCGGATAACTGTAAGCATAAGACAAACCGACGCATAAATGACGTGAGAAGTCATTGAGTCGGGAGAATGGTCCGAAATAAAACGATTGTAGTCACGAACTACCGTCAAAGTTAACGGATTCTAAACGTGAAAACAAATGATTTTCAAATATAAATTGGGTGCTTTGACACCAAACATGTATTTTTAAAAATGACATGAGTAAAAGAAATGATCTACGGGATCATCATAACCTTCGGGTTATAAACAGTGTAAAGGTCTACAGGACCAAAATGACCTTCGGGTCATGAATACAAAGAAATGAACTATAAAGGCCACGCCTTAATGAGGTGAAATCCTAATGAAATAGCCCACGAGGCTAAGTGAAAGGACCTACGGATGATTTGAGTAAAGCGTGGGAACTGGTTACGATTCCCCACGTAAAATAAGAATAGAAAAGAATAAATTCTTAGTTGTCAATTTCTTGATATGAGTAATTGACATAAGTTAAAGAGAAAACGTTAAACTAAAATTTAGTTTTAGTAAGAAACAACGTTTTCACAAATATGAATATTCTGATAGGAATTGAAATTGTAAATATTAAAAGATACAGGTCTTGACACTGATATGTGCAAGACGATGCATTCGAAAAGAAATATTTTCGATAATGAAAGGTTGATATAAACTTAAACATGACATGACGCGATCACGGTCAAGAAAAGTAATGTGAAATATAATCACATTGTAACCTGAGTGATGGGTATAAGGTAACTGGACTGATAAGTCTAGTCAGTGAGACCGGTTAAGGTCAAAATTTAAATTAAGAGTTCGGTTAATACGTTGTTCATTATTAGATTAGCGTGGAATAACCATAATTTATAAACTCATATGACCAAGTAGCCAATTGGCGACACGGCCAAGTAAACAACAAAGGTAAATAAGTACAAGATGAAAGTGACGGCCCATGAGGCCTTACTAACGAAGAATACTGATCACCTATATTGAGGGATCATCAGGCAACACAAGCAAAGTGTCGAGAAGTCAATTCGAGCAAAAGCTCGATTAAAGGATAAAACTATAAGGTATGTGCTTATATGCTTTATAGAATTTCGTTAATATCACCAATTGAATTGTGTTAAATAATTAAGATAAAAATCAAGAAATTCGGCTTGTTCTTAAGACGTGGATTCCGTATGAATGAGCCGAATGAATAAGTTCGAAAATGAAAGAGTTTGATTGTTAAAAGTGAAGAATTTCACTAAAACCTCCAAACAGGTTAAAATAACGGATTCCTGAAGAATTCGATAGTATAAAAGCGATGGATTTTGCTAAGTTAACCAAACTAGTCGAAATAACGAAATTACGTTATTTTGCATGAAAGACGCATACGCTTTATAACCAAAAAGATATTACCATACTTTTCTGGTAATAAGAACAAATAGTTAAAGTATGAGTAATTGTAACACCCTAAAAAACAGGTTTGGTAATCACACCACGTTAATATTGATGACGGGTAAAATACCGTTAGTGGTGAAAATTAACCCGGTAAATGTTAGAATTTAAATAAATAAACCTAATATTAATTAAAAGGATGATAAATACTTTGAGAAAAAAAAGTATATAAAAGGCCCGAGTTAACGGGTGTGACAACCCTCATAAATCCACGTATCCGTACAATTAATTAATATTAATTAATGCTTAATGACTGTGCTGGATTACTTAAT